>CAJHQP010001331.1:0-120037 GCA_905132765.1 Moricandia arvensis | reverse complement strand
TCATATAAAATTATTTATTTATTTTGTACATGTGTATAACTTACTTAAAATTATCTTTTATCTTCCCTTTGATTTGTTATGTGAAGTGGGTTTAAGTTTTGCCATTAAGGTTGGACCAGTATCTTTGTTCCTACTGGGCCGTGAGATGCAGGCCCACATCCATTTATCAACTTCGCATGCACATTAACATATATATATAAAGCATGATTAATGTGTATGATTAGATTAAACACAAAATCAAGACAACATATCAGATTACAGCAACAAGAATCAAGCAACAAGACATAAAAACAAGAGAAATGAGACACAACATATATAAAATAGCTTAGGTTTAAGTCTAGTTTATCAAGGTTGTTGTATTCTGTTGTAATCATACTAATTGGTGATAGCAAGAATCTCTTTAAGTTAGTGGATTTTGTGAGTTAGAGTTCTCCCACAAAATATACCGGTTAGAGGTTGGAAATTCGTTAAAGTTGATTGTATCTTTACTTTCAAGCTTGAATTCTAAGTCAAAAATTATATCCTGAGTAAACCTAAAATTAAAACTATTGCTCGGCGATTATCAAAGAAGAAAAAGGATAAATCCGTAAGTACGCAGCCGTTGGATTCATTATAAAACCAGTCTACATATCCAACGACCATAAATCCCTGTCCTCTAGTCTTCTTGGTGGAATCCTCTCCATCGATAGGTTGATTGATTTGGTTATTGCTGAAAGCCGAAACTATTTTCACAGCCACAAATTCAACAATCAAATTTTGCTTTGCTTTTTGAAATTCACAGCTCAGAGATTTAAAAATTTATTAATAAATCTTGAGAGTTTTAATTATAACACATACTCTCTTCTTTTCATATTAAGTGTCATTGTAAAGAAATTTTTTTTTATAAAATAAGTGTCTTACTTTATAATGTAATTTATTTTTTTATTGGCTGAAATATAGTTACGTGTATAGGTAATTATGTTTTGTATAGAAATATATACAAAATTAATTATATTATTAATACATGTGCACAAAGTTAAAATGACACTTAAAATGAAACAAATAGAGTAATTAATAATTATCAGTTAGATTTTCATTTAATAAAACACATCAAAAAATCATATCCTATGGAAAAATATACAATATAATTTTACACAAATAAAAAAAAATCACAACTTCAATTAATTAAGCCCAAGCTCTTAGGTTTTAGTAGGGTTCATCAGCAGTTTTATTATTGTTTCCTCTAAAATTTAAAATTTCTGTAATAAACATAAAATTTGTTTCAATATATTATTTTATAATAACACTAGGTGGTTTGCCGGCACATATGAGCATAGTGATATTATAAATACTTGTTAATACATGCATTTTAATTTAAAGGCTATTATAAGTTTAATTTGAACATTAAATTACTTCTATGTGTTAAAGTTTTCATCAAAATATATATTTTTATTATTTCGTAATTTAAAAAAAAACTTTTCATGTATTATAAATATTTTGAAAAATCTCTATATACACTACATTTATGGAAAATTATCAAAAATACCACTTTCCTTGTACCACTTTTCACTTTTACTTTAAACATTTTTACCCTTATTTTTTTAAGAGAGAAAAATACACTTATAACTCTTGGGTTAATTAATCTAAGACTTAAGGTTTAAGAATGTAAAATGTAGGATTTTAATAATTTAAAAAAAATTACCTCAAAAAATAGTATTTATGAAAATGTCTTTTGAAGGTAAAAGTGAAAAGTGGTACAAGGAAAGTGGTATTTTTGAAAATCCCCCTACATTTATTAATAATTAATAAATATAATAATAGATCACTGAATATTCTCTTTTGATTATACAAAATATTTGTTTTTACATATTAATATTTATTATGAATCTCTCAGTTTTCTTTATATTTTAGATAACGACACAATATATATAAATTATTTTATTTATAAAATAAGTTTTCTTTGTAATTTTCATTATATTAATTTATAAGAGTTATTTAGTCTAATAAGTAAATTTAATTATTTATTAATGGTAACCAATTGTATGTTGCTTGTGGAAATCTCACTGGATACATGATAAGATCATGGAAAAAAGTTTGGCATTACCAGTTATCTTTTGATTCTTGAATAAATTTATTGGCTTATATATGACTTGTAGGATATCATGATATTTATTTATTTTGATTATTACTCTTGTGAGTTCGTCAATGGTGCCCGCCGTGGAAAGAATGGTTTAACAATTATGAATTATATTAACCTTTCTGTCTTTTTGTATAGTTAAATATGTTTTAACAGTGCTCAGTTCTACTGTTTTACCTGGAAAAGTGATCGTTTGTTCTGTTAGGGCTTCGTTAATACGCAATGATCATCTCTGTTTTTGTATTTTGATTTAGGGTTTAAGTGGGTTTTGGTTACTCTAGAGTTTTGCTTTGTTTGCTAGCGTTTACCATGCTTTTGCTTTTGGGGTGGTGGGTTTTTGTTTTATCCGTTCCTGAAGTATCATAACGGTCGTACTGTTTGTGTGCTTACAGTTTTACTGTTCCTGAAGTATCATACATGTGTTTGTCTATGTTTGGGTGAATATCACTTGTTTCTCTGTCTTGATTTGCTATGTTTGGTGCTTGATCTTGTTGTAGGCTGGTGGTGCTGGTGATAATAACAGTGCTAACCTTGTTGATAAGAAGAACAAAGGGAAGTCTATACTAAACTCTCATGATATCCCACCTGATGTAGAGATGGGGATGTCTACTACTCAGCCTTGGTGGTTTCCGAGTTTTAGCAGCAAGGGAACCTCAAATTTAAGTAGAAACACTTCTTCTCCTCCTAGAGCAGCAGCTGTGGAGGTTGTTTCTTCAGCTCAGGCTAATTTTCTGAGGGACTTTAAAAGATTTGACACTGTTGAGGATTTCTCAGATCATCACTACGTTTCCAAGGGGAATGCTTCAAAGCAGGTGATGGTTATATTCTATAGGATTGTTTCTTTAATTGTTACTTTGATATTCAACTTTTATCTGCCTCTCTTTTTATCTTATCAGCACTCAAAGACTTGGGTGAAGAAGGTTCAAGCAGATTGGAAGATTCTTGAGAATGATTTGCCAGGTTTGGTGTATATACTAATGTTCTTAAATCTCTTCCGTTCAAAAACCGGCGCGGCGCCTAATCAATTCCTTTATAAAGCGTTTAGTTACCGCCTACCGATTTCTTGAACATTGATACCAATGCAGATCAATGCTTGCTACATTTCAATAACTCTTCACTCTTTTTTTGTTGCAAACAGAAACAATATCTGTGAGAGCATGTGAATCAAGAATGGATCTTATGAGAGCTGTAATTATTGGAGCCGAGGGGACTCCTTACCATGACGGTCTTTTCTTTTTCGATATTCACTTCCCTGATACCTATCCTTCAGTGCCACCAGTAATGTCCTCCAAAAACTAGTTTATCAATGTGTTCTTTCTTGAAACACTTGCTAACTTTTGAACTTTCATTTTGTTGCTTGACAGATGGTTCATTATCATTCTGGTGGGCTTACAATAAACCCTAATCTATACAACTGTGGTAAAGTATGCTTGAGTCTTCTCGGTACCTGGAATGGTAACACTAGGGAGAAATGGCTTCCAAAAGAGTCCACAATGTTACAGCTTCTCGTCTCAATCCAAGCACTTATCTTGAACCAAAAACCCTACTTCAACGAACCTGCCTACGGGCGGACCAAGGGGACTCCATCAGGCGAGGCTCATTCCAAAGTTTACAGTGAGAACGTATACGTATTGTCTTTAAGGACGATGGTTTACAGCATGAGGAAACCACCCAAAGTAAGTATCATTACTCAAAAACTATTTTTCTCCATTGGATAGTGTTATGAAACTGCATGTGCTTTGTGATGAATATATGTGCAGCACTTTGAAGAGTTTGTTCGTAGCCATTACTTTGAGCGGGCTCACGACATAGTGAAAGCGAGCAATGCATATATAGAAGGAGCTCCTGTTGGTTCTATAGTTAAAGGAGGTGTCCAAGACATTGAAGAAAGTAGCGAGGGTGGGTCCATGAAGTTTAGGACCGATGTGGCTGCCTTTATGAAGACAGTTGTGGATGAGTTCGTTAAGTTAGGAGTCAAGGAGCTTGAAGATAAACTGAAACCACCACCTGTGATTCATACTAACACATCGAGGTGAGCCAAGTCAACCATCTTGTTTCATGTTATTTAATCATTACCAAGTGTTAGGAAATTAAAAGCTGCCTAATTTTATAATAATCAATCTTTCTATTTATTATTATTGAGAAGTAATTATCAAATGAACATTTTAATTAGCATTTGTGTTTGATTAATTTCGTTTTGATTTTAATCTTGATTTTATTTTTTTCTTTGTTCTGTCAACAGGTTGTGTTTTATATTTAGTATGCTGCTATGTTTATTGTTTATTTTGTTGGTGGTGGTTCGTGGTAGCATCAAAGACAAGTTATAATTATTTTGTACTTTTTAGTTTTACGTCTACGATTTTTGATTTATTAAGTTGAGAGATTTCAAATCTAAACAAAATAATCGACTATGCACTAGTTTGGTTACTATTTTAACTTCACCAAGTATTCGGATCAAGAGATACAATCTGAATTGGTTGTGTCAAAGTGGGCCATATAACCCTTGGGCACATTTATATTGAACGAAGAACCGAACCCAAAAACTAGAGATCCCGAACCATTATCTAAACTGATTCTATATTCTAGAACCAAAAAAAAATAGGATCTAAACTGAAAACTAATGAGTGTCCGAATTTCATTAATATAAATATTAACTATATTTAGTTTAAAATAATCATTTTTTTACAAAAATATTATTTATAAGTTGAATTATCCGAAAAAATAAATTACCTAAATTTTTTATTTAAAATATTAAAAAAATCAAATATCCGAAATTTTATTTGAAAGTTGAAATTAGTAAAAAAACTCATTTTTTAATTTTAAATCTGAACTAAATGAAAAAGCGAAAGTGAATCAGAACAATATTGAACTCGGATTATATCAGATATTAGTCGTTCTCAATTTTGTTATCAGAAAAAACAAAACCCAAAATAACCAAACTGAAACCAACATAAATTTCTTAAATATTTGAACGGATCCTATATCATATGTTGCATGGAATTAAAAGCGGGTGCGTGGAACCAGAATCGTTTGGAAGTGTGGAATCGAAATTTTTTAAAGAATTAAGAAGCAGATGCATTTTAGAAATGATATATATATATATATAATAATAGAGTTTATACACAAACAAGATAACCAGATATTAAAAATCAACGTAATTAGAAGAACTATTAAAAAATACTGAGCAACCTATGATTTTAACTTTGCTCCTTCTTCACGAGCCGGAAAAAAAAATCAAATGGCTATAAGAAAGTTTCGTAGTGACAGATAATTAGGTATTGCTTATGCAAAGTTATTAAAATAAACATGCATATGACTAATAAACTGTGAGATTTTAATTGTGTTAAAGCCTAAACTAAGTTTTTGAAACTCTCCACTTTCGGACATAGTTGTATTGAACTTGCCAGCAACACATCCGCTTCCGGTCGACTCACAGTACACTTCCAACTATGAAATGTGCGTTTCTGTTACGAATCCTAATATCTCTTTTCAAGAATCACGATTCCCATGAGATTTCAAGCGCTTCCGAGCGATTGCGGTTCCGCTTCCGAATCCGGAGCGAGAACCATGGCTCCACCAACAATTTCGTGCGACATAGCCTATATCTCTAGAACCAAAAATCGAAAACCAAAATAAATTGAATAAACCGATATCCAAAATGTCCAGGCCTAATCCCTAAGTCATGTCCAAGTAGAAAAAATATTTAGGCAGATCATGATATATATATATATATATATATATATATATATATATAAACTGTTACTTATGATTTGTCGGTCACCACAAAAACAAAAAAAATTGAATTAGATGCCGGTCAGGCTATTTAGATGCGGTCATGAAGAGACAAATATTTTCCTAAATCTTTATTTTCAATAACAGTTTTTTGAGCCAATTAAAATATTAATGATGAGAAACATAAAATAATAAGAACAAAGGAGATAGTGAAATCAAGGCGCATTTAATATATCTAGAACACAAAAAAGCTTTTTATTTTTTTAGAAGCTTTAATCAAATTGTAAGTACAAAAAAAAAATCAAATCTCCTAACAAAATTTCTTAGCGCCTTAACTTTAAATTTCACAGTAATAGTCGATTTAGTAAGTTTGGCTTTTTGTTTTTCAAAGTGTAGAATGACAACTAAAAAATAAATACAGTATAAGTAAATAATTTTTAGGATAAGAGTATTTTAAAATATATTTATTGATGTTTTCTAGTTTCCTATATATTTTTAATATTTTTTTTGAAAAATATGTTTTTTTTTCATTTTAATGCATGTATTTACATAAAGAAAATTCATTATTAAAATTTTTATAAGTCATGGTTATTCTAAATTGACATTAAGATCATGAAAACGAAAGAACATATTTTGAGCATCATCAGTGGTGACCCACAAATTTAAATGTAAAATCGCTTAGAAATACGAGATTAACATGGACATATATATATATACATATATACCACAATCCGATAGGAGCGTGCAGTCGGTAAAAGTTGAATCCGCTACAGGTTGAACTACTTGGACGCATATTGACCTATCTGATATCTCTATGAATTGTATTTAATAGTTAGATACTTTAGATATTTGATAATATCTGGAATTAAATCTAGAGAAATAAGGAATCCTATGCACAAATACATCCATAATTAGCTACATATACCTTTAAATATTTATTTTTAAAATTTCTACTAATATCCGTATTCTCTTAAGTCTATCTCTTCTCTCCTCACTATGTTTTAATTTCCTAACTATCGTTTCTCTCCTCTTCACCCAAGCATCAATTAATTTCAGATTTACAAATATTCATCTAATTCATTGTGCATCTTCACCTCTTTTATTATTCGCCAAAATCTCTATTTTTACTCTGATTCCATCGACATCATAATCTTAATCTCATAATCTCCCACTAATACCACCACTTTCAATTTTTGATTACAACCGTTTTCAATTTCCAATCTCAATAGTAATTCTATGTTGTGGCTTTACTCTAACGTAGTTTGGTGATTTGTTGACCTTGACGAGTTTGTCGATCACGGCTCAGATGATGGTTGATCAAGAGTTCGGGAAGTTTTTTTTCTGATTTAGATAGCACATATGTTAGTCAATATTTTGTTAGTTACTCGATATTACTTATCTTTTAACAGATTCTCAATTGTGTATCGTCGTTTAAGATACATGCTTTGTTAGTTGTTACATACCTATCAACTAATTGATTTATGATTGACCAAACTTACAAAATAGTTGTCATTGGCTGATACATAATTTATAAATCAATATATGGGTTGTTAGCTATGACACTTTTGCTTTGATCTCTGATCATAACTTGCACTTGTCACAACATATATATATATAGCAACACAATTTGAGGAGAGACCTGGAGTAAACTTATAAACTCCAATATTAATGTGGAAACAAAGGCATTAAAAATTCAGAAAATTTCATGAAAAAGTATATTTTAAGAGTTCTTTTAGCATGGAAAAACCTCCCATTCTTATAGATAAGCTTGGAGAGGAGCCACAAAATACATAGTTCAAAAGTAGGGTTATTGCACTTAGCGTTGGCGCTCAAAGTAATCATGTTGATATCGTTATGTAAGCAAAGTGAAAAGCACTCCCTCTGAAACAAGTTGAAATTTCTGAAAGCAATCCAAAACAATACAAAAGAAAGTTTTAGGTACATAAAAAATGGTTTATAAAAGACCCTAGGTAAAAAGTATTCCTTTTTCAAAATATAATATTCATGTAACCATTCCTTGATTAACCAAATACATCTTAATTGAGCGACACATTATCACGTAACGTTTAAAAGATGAAAATGATTGTCGTTACCTGAAACTTAAAGCTGAGCAGAAATTCAAGAAATATCTGAAACAGATTCCAGCATGTATATATCCATGAGAAATTGTAAATGATGATCTAGAGATTTTCAACAGTGTGATATAAAACATAAAGTATCGTCATATACATTAGCAGTTATTCGTAAACTCACTTGTTATACGATATAATTAGATTCACTTACGATATATGATAGCAACAATGACAACAAATCAAATATCCATGTACACTTACATGGATGAAACTATTCAACTTAAGGCAAGAAATAAAAATTCAGAGATTACAAGCGAAAGTCATTCTGCCATTCTTTTCTAAAGACTAAATCAAAGAGATAGTTATAGTGTTGATGAAAATGATTGTCGTTACCTGAAACTTAAAGCTGAGTAGAAATTCCAGAAAAATCTGAAACAAGAGTCCAACATGTATATTTCATGAGAAATTTGTATCTGATGATCTAGAAATTTTCAACAGTGTGATATAAAACATAAAGTATCATCATATACATATAGCAATTATTCGTAAACTCACTTATTATACAGTATAATTAGATTCACTTACGATATATGATAACAACAATGACAACAAAGCAAATATCTATCTACACTTCCATGGATGAAACTATTTAACTTAAGGCAAGAAATAAAAATTTAGAAAATTACACACAAAAGTCATTATGCCATTCTTTTCTAAAGACTAAATCAAAGAGATACTTATAGTGTTGATGTATGTAGTATCAATTTCAAAGAAAACTAAGTGATGACTATATAGTTCATGTTAGGGAGCTTTGTTATTATTCATTTGATTCTCAATCTTTCTGATCAAATAGCCAAATATGGATCCCAACGTCCAACATCACAAATAAAAGAGCAGAACATGAATCAGAAAACACTTATAAGCTAAAGCACACAAGCCCATGGATGGACCAAGCTAAATTCAGTCAATGAATAAAGAGTAAGAAGTTGAAATAAAAATATAAAAAACAAAGATCCAAGGAAACATACATTGGTATGTCTGTATCATAATTGTCGACGTTTGAAATATCTCTGAAACCTGGGGGAAGAGAGAAAGATCTGTGAGAGGGAAGGTTTTATTGGTGGCGGTTTGAGCATTATTAGGGGTTCATATAGCATCAGCATAAATAGGGTGGGATAAGGGAAGTTGAATAGTAATTCATGGAGTACGTGTAGCCGCATTTTTCAATTGAAAGATGAAGCTTAAAGGCGGTGAAAGGCTATGAAGAAGTAGGAAAGGCGAGTTGCTGAGAGCATATCTAATCTCACTTTATTTTCAATCTAAAATAAAGCTTAGAGTAATATTGTTCCAACTCTATTCTATTTATCACTCAATAATAGAGTAAAAATGAGTTTACTCCATAAATAAAGTATTTATTTTCTTTTGTTCATCACTCTATTCCTTTACTTCAAATAGAGTAGCATTAGAGTATAACTCAATTCCAATGTAGGAATATTATGTTGAAGAAAAAAAATTGAGTGATCCATTGGAGATAATATGGATACCAGAATGGGAATGACGACGAAAAATGAAGAAAGAAAATTGCTTTTTGTTAGACTCGGACATCTACCTATTTTTATTGGTTTGAAAAAAATATATGGCGTGGATATTCTCAATGTTTGATTCGGGCTCCTTTTAATATTGTATACTAGGTCGTGTTTCCGTGCTACGCGCGGAAAATTGTCTATTAAATTTTATTACTAATTTTCTTGTGTTAATATAAATATTATACAATTTTCATGTGTATATAAACTATATAGTGTGTAGGATATAATATAAGAAGGGAGACATGTTCTATTTATATGTTTGAAAATTGCGTATATTTTTTTCTCTCATTTTTGTAATAAGAATATTTTTATTAATTTGCTTCAATACCAAAATTGATTTTAGAATACATAAACAATTTAGATAATGTTAGGAAATTATTTTAGATGTGTTTCCTCGATTATTATTTTCAGAGTTGTAGATAGGAGGTATAACTATAACGCACGTATTGAACATGTTTTAGAAAAATACTCCATATGTTTTAATATAATATATATTTTAGATTTTTCAAATATATTAATAAAATATGTAATAAAAGGAGGAAATGATTAGTTACATTAATACATGATAAATGATTTTTTCTTTTATAAACCCTATTAGTTGTTTTGGTTATCTTTAGAAAAATGTACTTAGTGCTATAAAATTGATTGATTATTACATTTTCTGATTCGAGTTTGGAATGATGTTTTTGTTTTTATTTTTGTATATTTGGATTTATGATTGTTACCAAGACAATCTAATATTTTCGATTATTCAGTCTATGTAATTTTCAAAAATGACATGCATGTTCGTACCATGTAGAAAGTTGTACAACGCTGATTTTGCAACAAAATTTTAGATCATTTCTTAATTAAAATTAAGAAGGTTTTAAAATTTTATAGTTGTTTTGGTGGTCGTACTTGCTTAAAAGCAAATCCACTACAACATCTTCTCTTGCTTTGGGATTGTAAAAATCATTTCCTCTCACTATGTGTATTTGTCCTACCATATCTACTTGTATGGCTTCATTTAGGTTTAAGAATAAGCGTCTAAATTTTTACCAAAGAAAAAAGAATAAGTGTCTAAATTTGAAATGAGATTAGAAAAAAAAATTCAATTAATACCCGGAAGATATGGGTTTGTCACCAAGTTGCAGTCAAACATATTTTTCTGGCAGTTAAGTATCTAGAGATTGTGTCGAGCTACTCGAGTTTTTCATAAAATTTTACTTTAGTTTTTCACAAAATTTAATCCAGTTTAAAGTTTAACTATTAAATCATATATTTGAGTATATAATGTATATATTGTGACTATATAAATTAAGCAATAAATTATAAAACGAAATAAATATATTATATTTCAAATTAGTTGTTTTTAATATAAAAATTGTACATTTTTTGTTTGTAATTCATTCACAGCATATGAGATATTATGATTAAAAAAAACAAAAATATAAATAATGATGGAATTGAATATTATGATTAATAATTATTACACCAAGAATTTATTTTTAAGAATTAAACTCAAATCCTTTGAAAATTAGGATTTCCAAACTTCTTCTATATGAACTTGTGGTACATATCTTTCTATGTGTTCTTGTTTTATTCTTCTTCTCTAATTTTGGTGTAGTAGTAGCACCAAAAGAACGTGGCTTCTCATCAAGTAAAGATATAAATTGTGTGTGTAGTGTCTTGTACATGATTTCCACCGCCACATACGCCTTTTAAGATTGTTTAGTAGCTAAATCATATTTTATTATTTTATGATATAACGTAAAATAAATGTAACTTAATAAATTTCATGAGGTGATTGGTTATATCATAGATGACATCGAAGTTAATAAGTCTTTCTCTTTTTCTGTTTTTGGGATAAATCATTTACATTTTGATATGATGATAGATTAATAATGTAACAAAAAAAGAGCTTTGATGGCGCAAAAAAAGAACATTACAGTTTGTTCATGTTTACCATAAAATGAAACCTTAACATCGCATTGATAACTACAATCATGAGAAATCGGATGGCATGTTTGTTGGTTAAAACAGTGTTAAAAAAAAAAAGAGAAAATCGGATGGCATTGGTTTCCTTGAATTTTGGAAGACAAATCACCTTGATAGATGAAATTTTGGAAAGATAAATCACCTTGATAAATAGGTTCTCCATCAACGAAATAGAGAGTCACTCATCTTCATACATTTTAGTTGCAACCTATAATTCTCATAGTTCCTCAAAAAAGAAAGAATTGAAACCCATAAATTAGCCAAATTTAAAAACGTTTGTAAGATAACAAAGAGGCATTCGTTCCATTTATAAGAAGAAGAAAAAAGGTTAATTGAACATTGTAAATATTTTTAATGATTTTTTTGTGGGTAATGTAAATTGTGATTAATAAATGATATGATATGATTTACTATTGTGATTGGTTGATTTTTTTAAGCTGATGTGGACACTATAACTAATGATCTTATTGATAATTAAAATCTAAGCAACAATTTTCAAATACAACAAAACAAATACCTTCAGTATTAATAGTCTTAAATAAATGATGTTTTTATATTGGACTTGATAAATAGCCCCTTTGAACAAAGTAACAATCTCTCTCTTCTTTTAGAGAGAGAAAACTCTTTCTCCCTCACCATCCTTTCATATTTTTTGAGGGAAGAGATGTTGCTGTCTTTTGATTTTAAAGCTTCGGTTTAGGTGATTTTATTGTGTAACTTCAAGTTTTTATCTTTTCCCTAAGCAATCATATCTCTATTTGGGCTTAATGTTTATTGTAATTGCCAAAAGGTAAATGTCCATTGAGCTTCCTTAATGGATTTAAGTTGACAAAAGAAAAAAAACAAAATAACCTTCCTTCCCAAGTAATATAGCCAAAAATTAATTAATAACTGTAACTTTTACTTAAACAATAACAAAAATTTAAATACGGTTGTACTACCCAACCTTTATCGAGGAACATTCGCGAACGTTGAGAAGTCCAACTCCTTACGAGCTAAGTTTCTCTCTCTCTCTCTCTCTCTCTCTCTCTCTCTCTCTCTCTCTCTATCTCTCTCACACTACTCTTTCCTCTTTCCTTTATAAACCCCTCTCTAGGATTAAGTTAGTTCACAAGTTAAAAAGCAAAATCACATAAGAAAGTTTCCTCTACTAATAAATCGTACCGAGTCTTTCCCGATCTAATCCAATCAACATGGAGAGAGGTGGTTACCGTGGAGTTCGTGGTGATGGCCGTGGCAGAAGCGGCGGAGGCCGTGGCGACGGCGGTGGCGGTGGCGGTGGAGGCCGTGGTTATGGCGGCGGCGGCGGAGATCGCGGTCGTGGTTATGGTGCTGGCGGCGGCGGAGATCGCGGTCGTGGTTATGGTGCTGGCGGAGGAGGAGATCGCGGTCGTGGGTATGGAGCTGGCGGAGGAGGAGATCGTGGTCGTGGTTATGGAGCTGGCGGCGGAGGTGATGGCGGTCGTGGTTATGGAGCTGGCGGCGGAGGCGATCGCGGCGGTCGTGCCTCCCAGCGAGGCGGTGGCGATTTTGGAAATCGTGGACAGAGTTCCGGTGGAAGTGGTGGCGGATACGATCGGAATCAACAGGGAGTCCGAAGCCAGAGTCAGTGGGGACCACCCGCCGGTCACGGTGGCCGTGGTGCGCAGTTGCAGCAACAGCCTCCACCACAGGCGGTCCAACAGCCTCCACAGGCTCAAGTGAGTCAAGGAGGCGTCGGCAGGGGTGCGTGGAGTCGTAAGCCTCAGGTTTCTCCTGATACGGCGGCGGTTCCACCTTCTTCTCCGTCAACCGTCGCAGTTTCTGAAACTGCTCGTGGTACGCTCAATAAACCTAATTTATAGCAATTTACATTGAATTAGTCAGTAGCTTTTGTTCAGTTTGATGAATGTTTCTTTGATTAACAATCAGTTTCATGTTTTTAATTTGACAGGTCCTGGAATCACGAATCCGAGGCCATCTACACAAGTTCAAGTTGCCTCTTCTTCTGAGAAGAAGGTTCAAGTTGCTTCTTCTTCTTCTTCCGAGAGGAAGGAACCAATGAGACGTCCTGATAAAGGCGGTGTTGTAGCTGTGCGTCGTGTAAACCTCTTTGTCAACCACTTCCGAGTCCACATTGATCCCGAACGCGTCATAAGGCATTATGATGTTGACATCAAAGGAGAAAATCCCGCAAAGAAGATATCAAGGTTCGAGCTTTCCATGGTCAGGGACAAGTTGTTCACCGACAAGCCCGGTGAGTTTCCACTGGCCCTGACAGCGTATGATGGTCAGAAGAATATCTTCAGCGCAGCTCAACTCCCCATTGGTTCGTATAAGGTTGATTTCCCCAAGACTGAAGAGACGAGAGCTCGAAGCTATATGTTCACTATCAAGCAGGTGAATGAGCTCAAGCTCCGTGACTTGAAAGAGTACATGACAGGGGGTTCTTCTATCAACCCTCGTGATGTATTGCAAGGAATGGATGTTGTGATGAAGGAGCATCCTTCAAAGTGTATGATAACCGTTGGTAAAAGCTTTTTCACTCGTGGGACTGAGAGAGAGGAGGACTCTGGTTTTGGTGTTGCAGCTGCCAAAGGCTACAAACACGCTCTTAAGCCGACAGCACAAGGTTTATCCTTGTGCTTTGGACTACTCGGTGTTGGCGTTCCGGAAGTCCATGTCTGTCATCGAGTATCTCAAGCTGTACTTTGGCTGGTCTGATGTGCAGCGTCAGTTCAACAGACGCGACGTGGAAAATGAATTGATTGGGTTGAAAGTCACTGTCACTCACCGGAAGAACAAACAGAAGCTCACATTGTAGGACTGAGTAAGAAAGTCACGAAAGACGTCACGTTCCCTCTTATCGACCAGAGGGGAATGAGCCGCCGAGGGAGACGGCTATTGTTGATTATTTCAGGATAAGGTATGGAAAAGACATTGTTCACAAGAACATTCCGTGCTTGGATTTGGGTAAAAACGGACGGCAAAATTTGGTGCCCATGGAGTTTTGCGTTTTGGTTGAAGGACAGATTTACCCTAAGGAAGGCTTGGATAAAGACTCAGCCTTGTGGTTGAAACAGTTGTCACTAGTGAGTCCACAACAAAGGCAGAAGAATATACTCAAGATGATACAGTCCAGTGATGGTCCCAGCGGTGGAGAAATTATTGGCAACTTCGGAATAGAAGTTGAGACAAAGATGACACCTGTGGAAGGTCGTGTTCTCAAGGCTCCGACGTTGAAGTTGGCAGAGAGAGGCAAACCTGTCCGTGAGGAACCTAATCCGAGACAGAACAATCAATGGAACCTTATGAAGAAAGGAGTCACGAGGGGTTCGGTAATCAAGCATTGGGCTGTCCTTGACTTCACTGCCTCTGAGAGGAACCCAAAGTTCAGGATGGCTAACGACTTTGTGGGTCTACTTATCAATCGTTGTGGGACACTTGGGATGCATCTGGAGGATCCCATAATTTTCAAGTCAGCAAGAATGGATTTGCTTTCTAATGCTAATGCTCTTGAGGAATTGCTTCGACAAGTGATTGACGAGGCTAATCATAAGCATGGTGGGGCTCGCCCGACTCTTGTTCTGTGTGCTATGTCTGGGAAAGTTGATGGCTACAAGACTCTCAAATGGATAGCCGAGACCAAACTTGGTCTGGTGACTCAGTGTTTCTTGACCAATTCCGCCAATAAAGGAGGTGACCAGTACCGGGCAAATCTCGCCCTCAAGATCAATGCAAAAGTTGGTGGGAGTAATGTTGAGCTGATGGATACTACTTTCTCTTTCTTCAAAAGAGAGGACGAGGTCATGTTCATTGGTGCTGATGTTAACCATCCAGCTGCTCGAGACAAGATGAGCCCCTCCATTGTTGCTGTTGTGGGAACTCTAAACTGGCCTGAGCTAACCGTTACGCAGCTAGAGTCATTGCACAGCCTCACCGGAAAGAGGAGATACAAGGGTTTGGTGATACGTGCCTGGAGCTTGTTAAAGCTCATGTTCAGGCCACTGGGAAGCGGCCTAACAAGATTGTCATATTCCGTGATGGTGTCAGTGATGGTCAGTTCGACATGGTTCTCAATGTTGAGTTGCTTGATGTGAAGCTTACTTTTGAGAAGAATAACTACTTCCCCGAAGATTACTGTAATCGTGGCACAGAAACGTCATCAAACCCGTTTCTTCCTGCCCCAAGCAATGATGGAAGTGACAAGGGTAATGTTCCTTCAGGTACAGTGGTCGATACCAAAGTCATCCACCCGTTTGAGTATGATTTCTACCTCTTCAGTCACCATGGAGGCATCGGACAAGCAAGCCGACTCACTATTACGCCCTTTGGGACGAACTCGGTTTCACTTCAGATCAGATTCAGAAGCTTACCTTGACATGTGTTTCACTTTCACTCGTTGCACCAAGCCTGTCTCTCTTGTTCCTCCAGTCTATTATGCGGACATGGTAGCCTTTAGAGGTCGAATGTACCACGAGGCAAGTTCACGGGAGAAGAACATTAGGCAGCCACGAGGAGCTCCTCCGCCACTGGCCTCTTCATTCTCTTCTCTGAGTCTGGAGGACAAAGCGGTTTTCAAGCTGCACAAGGAGCTTGAGAACGTTATGTTCTTTGTCTGAGAAAAAGGTTTGAGGGTTATTATATTTGTGTTTTGGGTCCCCTAAGCTGAAGTTTAAAAATGCTATATTGAATATCTGAACAGCCCCATTAACGCAGTTTTACTCCTTTTTATCTGGTAGAAAGGAGTTTGTGCGTGAATCTAATTGGGTTTATTGCAGTGTGTTCTCTTTGTTTTTTTTTTTTTTTCAGAATGATGTGTTTCTCTTTGTTTTAAAGTCTTTGTGTTTAAGTCAGATTGTGTTTGGTATTGTATTGCTCTTTGGAGCAGAAACTACGTTATGTAATGGTATTTTATTATATAAATAAGAATCTGGGTTTTTTAAGTAATGTTCATACTCTGTTATTATCTTCCCAAATTTTGTTGCTGGGTTTCGTTTTAAGCTTTAGATGTCAGAGATGATGCTATTTCATGTTTTGTTGTGTTCCGCATTTTCTTTAGTTTCTTGGAGAAACAATATATCTATTTTGTCAATTGTGTGAATAAATTATGCAATCTATGTGGCAAAGCAGTTGCAGGATAAGTCTATGAGAGAGACATGAGCATACGAAATAACATAGCGGAGTTCTTTGTTGCTTTCGATTTTATTCAGTCATTGGCTCTCTGTTTTCTTCCGAGTGGTGCTCACTGATTTTCCTTGTATATTAGGGCAGGTTTAATACAGGTCCCTTAAGTTGGGTCACTTAGCGTACAGTCTCTTAACTTTTAACTAAAAACGCTAAGTGACATCTCTTAAATAAGGGATTTAAAGGACGTCCCTTAGCGTTTTTTAGTTAAAAGTTAAAGAACTGTACGCTAAAAGACCCAACTTAAGGGACCTGCATTAAACATGGCCTTATGAAACAATTGGATGTTAATTAATATATATATTCACAAGCGAAGGTTGATTCAGCACGGATTCAAAAGTTTTGGTACTGAAATTATAATTGGTACAAGAACTATGCTACTTATACACTTAAAATTCCAGTTTTAGTTAGATTTTTTTTAAAATAAACATAAAAGTGGAAGATAACACTTTGAACAAATTATATCTCATATATCTTAATATTTGACTCGAAAAAAATCTTGCATAGTATGGGGTAATATTCTTTTCTAGATCCCACATTTCAATCTATTTAAAAATAACTAAAATAAATTATTCACTAATTTAAATATTATCTATATGCAAATATTTTTTTATAAATATAAAATAATTTTAAACTAAAAATTAATCATGAAATTTACAATTGCCTATCAAAATTTAATAAACAATTAAAGAAAATGAGAAGAACAATCTTCTCCTAAAACTCAAAAAAAAATAACAAACCTTTTCACGTTTGTGATATTATTATTTAGTTTTAACTTTTTATATTTAAATTTAGTTATGTTGTTAAAAAGATTAAATTAATTATAAAATTAATATTAATTGCATGAGAGACTAAAATAGCAATTCTCGCTACTACTAATATTTTAAGACTCTTAAATAAAAACATTTCTCTTTATTTTTCCCTCGCTTTTCATTAGTTTTTTTATATTGTGAAGCTGTCTTCAAAACGTCTTCTTGACAAGTTGATACAGCATCATGATATCTTCACCCCAAGCTACTGTTTTCCTATTTTGTTTTTTTCTTCTAAATTTCCTTTTCTATCTATGCTATTTTTTTATCGGCTTTTCTATTTTAAGAGAAATTAGGTTATTATAAACCGTCTCTAAAACGTATATAAGGCGTTGTAAGTTGGTTTTGATATTTAGTTTTTGAAAGATAATAAACTAGAGTTTTCTATAAAGCCTTGCATTGATAAGATTATGTCATCAATTCGAGAACCTTGTATTGTTTTTTATTAAATTCATCAACCCAAGAAGTTAGGTCTCTAAAAATTTAATCTAAATTCTTAAATTTGAGTTGAGTTACCGTTGATACATTGCGCCAAGTTGGTATAAGAGCTTTGCTAAGCTCCTCGAAAATTTTTTCCATTCACCATGGCAAGAACATGACGAGCACCTATTCGAACCGCAACAGAAATCACCTGTGATGCAATCGCTGAGCTTTAAAGCCCATATGCAAACCATCACCGCCGCCCTTTAGAACCTCAACATTCAACGAAATGCACCGCAAACCCCTGTTGACATCCCCGCCAATGAACAAGCTGAAGAAATATATGGAGAAGACAATAGAGATTAGAACATGTTTTCTAGTAATCCTTTTGCCCCTCTCCGTAATAACCGAGCACTGGCTCGTGATGCTGGTTTGGGAGTCGAAGAAGGTTTTCCATGGAAAACATGATTTAAGTTACAGATCACATAATTCCATGGAAACTCCTCCGCTGAAGAACTTCTTGATTGGATTGTCACAGTTGAAGAAATCCTATAATTCAAACGCGCACCAATGGACTGTGTGTTCCTGTTCTCACAATGCAATTTTGCAATAGAGCAGCAACATGGTGGACACAATTGAAATCAACTCGAGCACGTCTCGGGAAGCCTAAGATAACGTCATGGGGCAAACTGAAATCGAAGCTAAAGAAGACATTCTTACCGTATAATTACGATCAGATCATGTTCCAGCGTCTCCATCACATACGCCAGGTTTCACGATCTGTTGTTGATTACTCGACTGAATTTTTCTTGTTACTTACTCACGTCGACATTCAAGATTTAGAACGCCAATTAGTTGTTTGATTCACTTCCGGTCTTCATCAACAAATCCAGCACACCATCACCTTGTTTAATCCACTAACGCTATCAAAAACTCATCACCAAGCACTCACCATTTAATCGCAAACTAAAAGCAAATTTTCTTGGTATGCTTCTCGTTCGACCCGTCCTATTCGACAACAGCAGAACTCGAGCACCACTGATGATACACTTCCTCAGCAAACGGATACTGCCTTCGTGCCTTTACAGACAAGACACAAACTTGACCATCTTGCTTCGTTGTTTCGCATGCGGCGAGATCGGCCACCGCCAGTCCAACTCTCCAAAAAGAATCGCAGGGGTCTTCTCATTTATGCAACTGAAAATGATGTAGAGGTCATCTATGATGAGGAAGTCACAAAAAATGTTGAGGAAAGAAAGGATCTTGTCACAGACCATGGACCATGCTTAATGGTTCGGTGTGTCTGCCTCGCTCCACACCACACTGATGAAAACCCCCCCAACATCATAACATGTTTCATTCAAAGTGTGTTATTGCATGCAAGGTGTGCAAATTTATTATAGACTCAGGCAGTAGCGAAATTGTGGTTGCTGAATATGTCATCAACAAGCTCAAACTGACCAAGGAACTCCATCCTTGTACTTATAAACTAGCTTTGTTAGACCAGAAGACATACCTGATCATCACTCGATGCGCTCTAATATCTTTTCAGTTGGAAGTACATTCAAGGATCAAGTTCACTTTGATGAAGCACCAATGGACACTTGTAACCTGCTCTTAGGACGCCCTGGAAATTTGATCATCGCGTACAACACGATGGTTATCTCAATACTTACAGCTTCCGTTACAACAATCATAATTTCACTCTCCAACCCTCTTTACCCGAGAAACATAGCACACCACCAGCCCCCATCCTAATCCTTCAACGAAAACCTTTTGAGCAAGAATTTCGGGAAGAATGACGTGTTCTAATTCTGATAAACTCGTCGAGAATCATCTTTACCAACGCTTCTAGATAACTTTAAAAATCTATTGGATGAGTTTCAAGATGTTTTCCCCAGCGATTTACCACCCGACCTTCCTCCTCTTCAGGACATATAACACCGCATTGATCTAGTTCCCGACGCTATCCTGCCTAACAGAGATCATTACCGTATGAGTCCTAGCGAGCATGAAGAACTTAGACGACAAGTTGAGGATCTCATAAAAAAGGATATTTGCGTGAAAGCCTTAGTCTGTGCGCAGTTACAACATTGTTTATACTAAAAAAAGATGGGTCTTGGAGAATGTGTGTCGATAGCCACACTATAAATAATATTATTGTGCGCTATAGATTTACCATACCCCGTCTTGACGATCTATTGGACCAAATTGTTGCTGCAACGATTTTCTCTAAGTTGGATCTTCGCAGTATATATCATGAGATACGAATCCGACCAGGAGACGAATGGAAGACATCATTTAAAACGCGAGAAGGACTTGTTGAATGGCTTGTCATGCCTTTCGGATTATCTAATGCAACAAGCACCTCTATGTGCGTTATGAATCAATCTCTTCGGTTTTTTATTGGTAAATTTGTGGTGGTTTATTTTGAAATTTTTTGATTTTTCAGTTTGTCTTTGACGGAGCATCTTGCACACTTGAAAGAAGTGCTTCTCTCCTCTGTCGCGATCGGCTTTTTGCCACACTAAAAAAGTGTGATTTCGGTTCTTCGCAGGTTCACTTCCTCGGTTACATCGTCTCCGAACAAGGACTCGTCATTGATCCAAGAAAAGTTAAAGCAATCAAATTGTGGCCTATTCCAACTACATTATCTGCAACATGAAGTTTTCATGGTCTAGCATCATTTTATCGACGATTTGTGCCACAGTTTAGTAGTTTGATGGCGCCTCTCACTGATTGCATTCGTCGAGATGGTCTCTTTACTTGGACTCCCGAAGCATCTGAAGCATTTGAGATCATCAAAACAAAGTTGATTTCGGCTCCCATTCTAGCTCTCTTCGATTTTACTCAAGTATTTGAGCTCCATTGTGATGCTTCTAAGTTAGGAATTGGTGATGTCTTGAGTCAACATAACCGGCCAATTTCCTTCTTCAGTGAAAAGTTAACATGAGCTCGTATGCCTTATAGTACTTACATGTGGATTTTTACGCAGTGGTTCATGCAATCAAACACTGAAGGAATTATTTGTTTCATAAAGAATTTGTCCTCTTTACCAATCACGATGCGTTGAAACACCTGAGTAGCCAGGACAAAGTTTTAGCTCATCATGCAGCATGGGTATCGTACTTGCAACAATTCACGTTTGATATCAAGCACACGTCGGGTTTGTCAAATCGCGTGGCTGATGCGCTGAGCCGACGACATTCCTTGTTGACTGTTCTTTACGTCCCAGCCCCGGTTTTTCATATTTTCCGATATATATGAGTCTGATGATTTTTTGGTCGGGTTCTTCTTAACGGCAGGCAGGCCGTTCTTGTGATTTCACTCTTCATGATGGGTTCCTTTTTCATAGTGACCGTCTTTGCATTCCGGATTGTAGCCTTGGGCTTCAACTTATTGTTGAAACACATAATGACAGTCATACTGGTCGTGATAGGACTTTGCATTTAATTACCCAGTCCGACATTAAGACGTGATGTTGAGCACTTTTGTTGAGCGCTGCAAAACCTATCAAACGTCGAAAGGGCATGCCATAAATGCCGGTCTTTATCTTCCTCTGCCTATACCGACACAATTGTGGTCCGAAATTAGTATGGATTTTGTGATGGGTCTTCCTCGCACACAAAAAAGTTTGATTCTATCATTGTCATTGTTGATCGGTTCTCTAAAATGGTGTACTTCACCCCATGTAAACGTACGACATATGCGATCGAAGTCGCCACACTTTTCTTTTGTGAGGTATACATACTACATGGATTGCCAACTTCAATATTTTGATCGTGATTCTAGATTCTTGGGTCACTTTTGGCGTTCCATGTGGAAGATGTTGGATACTAGCCTCGATATAAGTTCGGTTTATCATCTTCAAACGGATGGACAAACAAAGGTGACTAATAGATCGTTGGGTAACTTGCTTCATTTTCTGGTTGGCGATTCTATTAAAACACATGATTATAAACTTCCTTAAGCGGAATTTTCTCATAATCATTCTCCCTCAACAAAAGCTCGGGTTCAGTCTGTTTCATGTTATTTATGGTCTTCTGCCTCGTGGCCCTCTCGATCTTACTACTCTTCTGGATTGCACACGTCTTCATGGTGTTGCTGATGATTTCATCGACAACGTTCAAACGATCCACGCACATGTTGTCACCAATCTCGAGTCGTCCTCATCAAAGTATAAAGCATCGTATGATTCTCGCCGTCATCGTGTTGTCTTCGAAGCCGGTGATCAGGTATGGGCATTTCTTACTAAAGATTGGATGCCAGCTCATGCTTACAACAAACTTAAGCGCATCTCCAACCCCAATCCATATTTTACTGCAAAATAAAGTGGAAATGGAGTACTGAACCAACAAAAAAAAAAGATTACTCCATTTATAGAGTAATACATGTTTGTTTGTTCATTACTGCATATCTCACTCCATTTTACAGTAAAATATGGAGTGGGGTTAGAGATGTCCTCAGGCAAAGAAGATAGGTCATCTTATATTCCTGGAGAGAATTAATGACAATGCGCATCGCTTACAACTTCCAGAATACATCAACATCTCAGATGTCTTCGATGTATGTTATCTATTGCGTTTTCTTCCACCGGACTCAACTCCAGATTCACGGTCGACTCTTTCTAACCCGAAGGGACGTGATGCAACATCATGATACCTCCACCGCCAAGCAACTATTTTCCTATTTCATTTCTTTTTCTATCTATGATTTTCTTTTATTAGTTTTTTTTTAAAGGTTTATGTTATTATAAATAGTTTCTAAGACCTATATAAGAAGTTGTAAATTAGCTTTAATACTTAGTTTTTGAAAAATAGTAAACTAGAGAAAAAACGTTAACTTGTAGCTGTTGTTTTGTAATTTTTGATCAGTTGTGTCGATTTTGATTTTATTGAAGATTATCTTAATATTTTCTTTGAATATCTAAAGAAAAAAATAATCTATATCTTTAAATCTAGGAAAAGGTAATTAAAACCCAAAACAAACCATAAAGTTTTCCCAGCTATAAAAAACCTTGACATTTAGTTGACCGTGCTCAACATTGACATTAACAAAAAGGAAAATCGTTAGTCTCTTTTTCTACAATTTAATTTTAGACTAGGTGGCCGGCCCGCACCCTGTGCGGACATGAACAGATTCAGTTATGGGCTTAATAGTGGTTGGGTTTTGGCAGACACGGATTTTATATCATAAACCATTATGTTTGGGGTAAAGCAACGACACATGCAAATGTTGGTACTCTATATTTTACATGGACGTGATGGAACAAAGTATCTTCAGTATCAGAGTGCAACATATTGTGTGTATGTATAATTGCAACATCATTAAAAATCCTAATATGTGTGTTTAAGATGTAATTTTATTACTCATCACTACCCATCTGAGAAATCGAAAAGATAAATAATTGTAACAGTTTCTATATTTTCCTTAATTTATTGGAAAAAATTAAAGGTACAATTAAGTACCCTTGGCTACGAAATATTCGGAAAAACTTGTTTGTAGACAACATTCAAAGTTTTCGTCTCCGGCTTCCTTTCTTTACCAGTTATTAGGATTTTTAATCTCGATCTCGATTTAACTCTTGAAAGTGCGACGTAGAGCTGACAATGAGAGAACTCTGGCCTAGGCAGAAACAAACCAATGCTTTCTAGTGTTTGACCTTGACTTTTGTTGATGGTCATCGTGAAAGCCAATATAATGGGAAACTGTCTTCGACGCATTCTGAAAGGAAACTTTGTGTCAGGTGGTGTGACAAACATTCTAGGAATCCAGACCTTGTCTCTAGTAATATTGTTTCCGGTTTTAATTCTAGCTTCTAGCACATGGGGCAGTAACTGAGTAACAATTAGCCTAGTACCATTGCATAAACCATCTGCAAGATCCACGTTACGGAGACACATAATAGGAGCAACAACCTTGAGCTTCAAATTATGTCTAGGCAGTCCAGCCACTTTAACACTGTTCAAAAACTCTGCAGGATATACTACATTTTCTTCTACGTCAACATCGGATGGAATAATACTGTGAGAGCTAAGGTAAACCTTCTCTTCACCTGAAAACATATGTAAATCCTTTTCTTTAGTGACAAAAACGTGTAAGATACTGGAACATAAGTTTAAACAGAAAAACATGTTTAAAAGTGCAAGATTTTTCTATTTTAAAAATGTCATTTTAAAATGATAAATAAATTTTAGTTATAAGAATATATGTTTAAATATTTTATTATGTAATACGTATATAGTTTTATTGGTTTTTTATGTTTAAAAATATTATTGTACATTTTTAAAAAGTTATAAATCAATCATGATATAATTTAAAATTAAAATTTGTTTATATAATTCTACTGTATTAATTTTTTATTTGAGCTAAATTTTATTTTGTGAAAAATATTCATATAGTTCTCATTTTCATCAGCTGATTTCCATGGGTTCGCCGGATAACGAAGTGTGTTGTTTCAAAGGTTTCAAATCCTTAATCATCGTACTAATTTATAATAGAAGCCACAGATTTTGTGATTTGTGTATTAGAAGCCATATATTGTTTTATGATAGTGGTTTGTTTAGGAAGAAATGGAGCTTATTATAATAAGAATAAGGAAACACGTTGAGACATAGGGTTTTCGTAAACTTGCGGCATACTCCTTAGAATCGTATCTCACGATAATTTCTAAAATATCATATAGTTACTACTCCTTAAATTAGGCAAATTCAGTTACCATATTTTAGATAATCGTATTAACTATGTTTTTTTCCTTACAATTTCTTTAAATTCATATGGTTAAATGGAAAATTAATAATCATAAAATCAGAATTGCTTTGAATTCTTATTGGCCGAAAATATAGTTGGCAAAAATATTAAAAAAAAATCTGAAAAGGCAGTGGCATACAATGTAAATAACTTCAAAAAGTGAAGGCAAAATCTTAGGAGGGATTCTTCTTTAATATATAGAGGGATATCATTATTAAAACAAATAAATTAAATAGGAAGAGTATGAAAAGGTGTTCTCATTTTAAAAATTATTAGAAATTTTGAAGTTGTTTGTCTCTTTATAAATAATTCAAACCTTTTACAAAAATATTAGTTATATAAATTAATCATGTTAAAGTATTAATACTAAATCATTGACATATTTTTCATAAAATATTACCAATAAAATGATTTTAGATCGACCGAAACAATGAAGACATATGTGATTGGAAGTTTCCTCTTATTTTAATTTTAGACTAATTATTGTTTTCAAAACCAAACGTTTATGACAAATCAATGAACACTCTTGTCATGGAATGGGAAGAACATGGACCCCAATTTGATGAAGCATGTTGTTGGATTTTCCATGAAACCCAACGATCTTATGTCCATCTTTGTGGAGTATGAAGCTTGGTACTGTACCGAATCCAAAAACATTAGAGTAGTTTTTGTTGGTAATGAATCTAAGCATGGTTATAACTCCGGATTTATCATCGTAGTCACCCTCCACTGATATGAGATATTCTGCAGGATCACTTAGCGTGAACTGAAAAAAGAGAAAGATAATAATTAGTTAACTATATCTTATCTATAGCTGTAAATTATTAAGAAGTGAATCAGTGACCTCTTGGACATCAGATATGGTCTTGCTCCCATGGTCATCACCGAAGACTACACGACCGTTTTGGGCATACATAAACTTGACAAACCCTATAGCATTTTCGGTTAGTCCAATGTATATCTTTTCAATACGGTTGAAAGAGTTACCGTCGTCCCAATAATCTCCTCCATCGCCACCCTGTGCGTACATACTTACAACAAAAAAGAATCACAATTATTAAAATCTAAGCAAGTTAAATGCGGACATACTTACAACAAAAAGACTAACTACGACGAGAAACCCCAAAAATCATGATATGATTTATTCCTTCGACATTGACCTCTGTATATATGAAGTGAATCATATAGGTTTGTAACGACGACAAGGAAATATTCATAAAATAAATTATGAAACCGTTTCATTAAAGATAGTTAATTTTTTTGGAAGAAAATTAAATGCATATGATATGATTCTAATTTGCGCAAGTAATCAATATGATTTACCGTATTAATTAATATTCTTCCGAAAGTAATCAATATGATTTACCGTATTTTTAGTAAGGGATAGTAGTAAATACGTGTATTAATTAATATTTTTGCGCAAGTAATATTAATTACTTTCCTATTCCTTCAATCTGTCTTATTTATTTAGTAAGTATTCAATGCATTGAACATATAAATATTCAATGCATTGAACATATAAATATTCTTGAGTAAGTAATATTAATTACTTTCCTACTCCTTCAATTGGTATTATTTTTTTAGTAAGTATTCAATGCATTAAACATATAAATATTCGAAATACAGTTTGATAGAATTAATAATATTATTTCAATTTAAACAAAGAATCATCAATTCGAATTAATAATATTATTTCAATTTAGTTAAATAAGTAAAAATAAAGATTATGATAGAATTCTAAATATTTTAGTTGATCTAATCTTTAATATGATAAAAAAAATCAAACTTATTATTTACGTATTTGACATAGATACTATATATCTCACAATTCATATATTGTACTTTCTCTTTTTGTTTTCTATTTTCTTTATAATTATGAGTGCATGTTATTCTTTCTTTATAAATCAATCTTGAGTTCTCTTTGGATTTTGATCAAAACAATGATCAAAATTATTATAAATTTTAAATATATATAAAATTTACTTAACGTAAATAAGATAAAATTTACTTAACGTAAATGATATAAAATTTACTTAACGTAAATAATATAAAATTTACTTAACGTACAAGACGCTGCGCACCTGTACAAACAACTCATCAAGTCAGAAAACTATAATACAAACACATCAAGATGAATAATGAAATAAAAAAACAAACAAACCTTGTTCTACAAGGACGTCATCTACAACTTTGGCAACCTGCAACACATATTTACAAAACAATTCGAATATTAACCAAGGAAACTGGAGTAAGCGTGAAAAAAAAATTCCATTTTAAAAACCTTATTAAAATGTTCATATTGTCTGTTTCCTAATCCAAACACTCCATACTTCAAGTTTTTAAGCCATTCTCCTCTGTCATTCCCATGTAACACACATGTCTAAAACTTCAGAAACAAGTAAACAGAACTAAACAAGCCACGCAAAGAAAAAAAAAGACTCACCTTTGTTATGATTTAATCCTTCGACATTGACCTCTATATATATGAAGTGAATCTTATAGGTTTGTAACGACGCCAAGCAAATATTCATAAAATAAATTATGGAATCGTTTAAGTAAAGATAGTTAATTTTTTTAGAAGAAAATTAAATGCATATGATACGATTTTAACTTGCGCAAGTAATCAATATGATTTACCGTATTTTTAGTAAGGGATAGTAGTAAATTATGTATTAATTAATATTCTTGCGCAAGTAATCAATATGATTTACCGTATTTTTAGTAAATGATAGTAGTAAATACATGTATTAATTAATATTCTTGCGCAAGTAATATTAATTACTTTCCTACTCCTTCAATCGGTCTTATTTTTTTAGTAAGTATTCAATGCATTAAACATATAAATATTCTTGCGCAAGTAATATTAATTATTTTCCTACTCCTTCAATCGATCTTATTTTTTTAGTAAGTATTCAATGCATTAAACATATAAATATTCTTGCGCAAGTAATATTAATTACTTTCCTACTCCTTCAATCTGTCTTATTTTTTTAGTAAGTATTCAATGCATTAAACAAAATAAGGTTAGTATTTATAGGGCTTCCCTTTTTTGTTATGTCGATGAGAAAAATAAATCAAAAATGAATTTCCGAAAAATTAACCGATAGAATCGCGTTATTTCGGGTGAGAAAGACTCTATGAGCGCCACGTGTCAAATGTACTTCTCATGAGGATACCATAAAGTTACTATAAAACTAGTTCGCAACTTCGCATATCCAACGACCAAAAATATATGGCCTATCACCTTCTCACCAACTTCGAATATTCAAAAATTGGAAATTAATAATTAAAAAGGTTAATTTTAGAAGTTAATAATATTAAAAAAAGAGATAGAGATAAATCTTGACTCTGTTAGGGTGGTGTGTATATATAATTATATATTAATATACTACGGCAGGAATGAATGTGAAGAGACCCAACAAAGATCTTTCGTCAATGGAGCCTGACGTGGTGGAGATCGCTCCTCCTCTCTTCCCTTCTGGTTCCAGAACTCGAAAACCTAGAAAGGTTCCACCCTTTTCTCTTCTTTTGTACACTTATTATAAGTGTTCCGGAGGATGAATCTGTTTAACAGTACTCAGTTTTACTGATTTACCTGAAAAAGTGATCATTTATTTCTCTTAGGGCTTCGTTGATAGTTGATGAATGATGCTCATCTGTGTTATTATCTATGTGTGTTTAGGGTTTTGTTTTTGTTTTAGGGTTTATCTGAGTTTTGGTTACTCATGTTTTGTTTACAAACGCTTAGGGTTTCGTTTTTGTTTTAGGGTTTTAGGTAGATATAGATTTTGGTTATCTCTTGGTGCTTAGGGTTTATGTGAGTTTTGGCAACTCTTGAGCTTTGTTTGGTCTGCTCATGTTTACTATGCTTGTACTGTTTCTCTTTGGGTTTTTGTTTTATCCGTTACTGATGAATAATCATACTTGTCGTTCTGATTGTGCTCTTACAGTTTGCTGAGTTGAATTTGTTTCTCTTTGCTGCTTGGTCTTGTTGTAGGCTGGACTTCCTGAAGTGATCGATGTAGAACAATATGAGTTCCGCAATGGTGGTGGTGTTAGTAATAACAACAATGCTAACCTTGCCGACAAGAAGAACAAAGGGAAGTCTATACAAGACGGCTCCTTTTATGATCATAACCCGTTTAGTCCTTTGGCTGATGTAGAAGTGGTGATGTCCACTAATCAACATTGGGGGTTTCCGAGTTCTAGCAGCAAGGGAAGAAGAAGCAGTTCTAGACCTTTTAATCATGATGCTTCTGCTAGCTCTTCTCGTCCTAGAGCAGCAGCTGTGGAGGTTGTTTCTTCAGCTCAGGCTAATTTTCTGAGGGACTTTAAAAGATTTGACACTGTTGAGGATTTCTCAGATCATCACTATGTTTCCAAGGGGAATGCTTCAAAGCAGGTGATGGTTATATTCTATAGGATTAATGTTTCATTAATTGTTACTTTGATATTCAACTTTTAGCTGCCTCTCTTTTTATCTTATCAGCACTCAAAGACTTGGGTGAAAAAGGTTCAAGCAGATTGGAAGATTCTTGAGAATGATTTGCCAGGTTTGGTGTATATACTAATGTTCTTAAATCTCTTCCGTTCAAAAACCGGCGCGGCGCCTAATCAATTCCTTTATAAAGCGTTTAGTTACCGCCTACCGATTTCTTGAACATTGATACCAATGCAGATCAATGCTTGCTACATTTCAATAACTCTTCACTCTTTTTTTTGTTGCAAACAGAAACAATATCTGTGAGAGCATGTGAATCAAGAATGGATCTTATGAGAGCTGTAATTGTTGGAGCTGAGGGGACTCCTTACCATGACGGTCTTTTCTTTTTTGATATTCACTTCCCTGATCTTTATCCTTCAGTGCCACCAGTAATGTTCTCAACATTGGCTTCTGTTTTCTTTTTGTTTCTTTTGATGATGACTTTTGATTTGTTGCTTGACAGATGGTCCATTATCATTCTGGTGGACTTAGAATAAACCCTAATCTATACAACTGTGGGAAAGTATGCTTGAGTCTTCTCGGTACCTGGAATGGTAACACTAGGGAGAAATGGCTTCCAAAAGAGTCCACAATGTTACAGCTTCTCGTCTCAATCCAAGCACTTATCTTGAACCAAAAACCCTACTTCAACGAACCTGCCTACGGGCGGACCAAGGGGACTCCATCAGGCGAGGCTCATTCCAAAGTTTACAGTGAGAACGTATACGTATTGTCTTTAAGGACGATGGTTTACAGCATGAGGAAACCACCCAAAGTAAGTATCATTACTCAAAAACTATTTTTCTCCATTGGATAGTGTTATGAAACTGCATGTGCTTTGTGATGAATATATGTGCAGCACTTTGAAGAGTTTGTTCGTAGCCATTACTTTGTGAGGGCTCACGACATAGTGAAAGCGAGCAACGCTTATATAGAAGGAGCTCCTGTTGGTTCTATAGTTAAAGGAGGTGTCCAAGACATTGAAGAAAGTAGCGAGGGTGGGTCCATTAAGTTTAGGACCGATGTGGCTACATTTATGAAGACAGTTGTGGATGAGTTTGTTAAGTTGGGAGTCAAGGAGCTTGAAGGTAAACTGAAACCACCACCACCACCACCTAACGCAGAGAGTAACAAATCAAACTGTAAGAGAAGCAGATCATCGAGGTGAGCCAATTTAAGTCCACCATTTTTGTTTCATGTTATTTAATCGTGTCTCCAAATTGTAGAAGGAATCTTATGATTTATTATTTTAGAAACTGAGAAGTAATTCTCTCATCATTTTATGTTTCATTTTTTTTTTTCAAGTCGCATATATTATTATTATTAGCATTCAGTATTTGATTGATTACTTTTAGATTTTAATTTTTTTTTTTTTAAATTCCTGTCAACAGGTTGAATGTGTTTATATTTATTGTTTTGTTGTTGTGGTTATGTGGTGGTGATATCAAACAACTTCTCTCGTATATTGGACGCTGCCTCACATCTAACACGGACGGAGTAGAGAAATCGTGACCTTTTTTCTTTATCATTTTTTTATAGCTTTACTATGAACAAGTGGTTTATAATGATTTATTTAGGTTTTTCACGTTTCTGATTTCTGATTTACAAAGCTTTGAGATTTCAAATGAAAAAAACAAGAATCGTTTATAGGTACTAGTTTGGTTGCTATTTCAACTTTACTGAGGAGACAATTTCTGATATGACCCTCAGGAGAAGCAAATCATATATAATGGCCCCTTATATTTTGTTTTTTCTTAATATTTAAGTTTAATTCAAAAGTAAGTAAAATATCTAAAATACATAAGTATCTAAACATATTTACAAATTTATACCACTTATCCAATATTAGATGAATCTAACCCATATACCTACTATTGAGTCCGACTTAAAAAAAATCTTACTTAAAACCTTAAAACCCGGATTTCAAATCTTTCATTTTTATCAAGATTTCTTCATTCTAAACCAATTTGAATTAAATTTCACTTTTTGTATTTTTTTATGTTTATCCAAATTGATCAACTCATCATCACTTTTAATCTATTTTCATCTTTAATGTACAAAACTAGATTTTGATCTACGCTTTCAAATATCTGAATTATTTTCGACACAAACCAAACTATATGAAATAAATTTGCATTTTTATTATATATCTACATTTAAATGTTACAAATAAAGCGTTATATCCAGTATTTCGAATCATGATCCGGACCCGCGATTAAACTGACTAACTGATGACTTTATACGGAGTCCGGTTTATTTTTTTCTTTAAACTCGTTATATTTTTTATAAAATCCGCAAAATACGCTAAAATTTGGGACTCGACTACTGGTTGAACCTATGGGTGGCCACTATGTAATACAATTTGACTTAAATTTTCATATTTAAAGTATTCTAATTTATTAATGTTTAGATGAATGTTGGATATATATTATGAATGTTTTCCTCTTATTTTACAAAAGTTAGTCAAACTAATTTATCATTTTATTATAAGCGTAATGGATCAATATTCGAGATGATACATACTAAATTAGAAACAGATATATGAATGTGAGATGGATTTTGACCCGCATTGTAAGCGTAATGGATAAATATTCGAGAGGATATATACTAAATTAGAAATAGATACATGAATACGAGATGGATTTTGACCCACACTTTAATGTTTCTTGTTAGATTTTGATCAAATATTAATGTTTATTTTTAGATTTTCACCCGTATTTTAATGTTTCTTATTAAATTTTGATGAAATATTAATGTTTATTGTTAGATTTTGACCCGTACTTTTTAAAGCGAGATGAATTTTTATTCAAATATTTATTTACTCAAAATTAGAAATCTTATACATGTGTATCTTTTATTAAAACATTTGTTTTGAAGTATATATAATAAAAATAAAATTTACATTAATATAATTTTATGAAAATAAGATAATTAATTATATAACATGCTTCTTATATTATAATACAAATTTTTAATTTTAAATATTCGTAAAATTTTATTTTTATTATTATATTTTTGTCAACATTATTATACAAATTAACTATTGTTATTATACTCGTCTCATACATGAGAAATATGTTAATTATTTTAAATATTTTAATTTAAATATGTATATTAACTTATGAAATGATTTATTAGTTCATATATCGTATTTTAATATTATTTAATAAGTTGAAGTATGTTGTAAAATTCATAAATATAATTTATTATGTTATTTTATAACTTATAAATAGTTAATTAATGAATTAATTTATTATATATTTATTACTTGGTGTAGTAATTTAATTATGAATATAAATTATATATATAAATATTATAGATTATTTTATTATATAAATGAATAATGAATATTTTTTTAAATATAGTTAATATTAATAATGGCTTTATTATTTAAAAACAAATGTATATTATTAAAATCTAATCTTACGAAAACTTAAGAATATCTTTTTTAAATATCTTATTTTGAAAGTATTAAGATAACTGGTTAGATATAATAATTATTTAATAATAATTAAGTTAGTTGTATGAGAATAAATAGAAAATTAAAAAAATGTAATGTATAACGTAGACTACTTGTAAGCAGATAAAAAATAGGACTATGTTTTAATATATTAGATTCAGGACAACAAAGAACACAAAATATTACTAATAAAACTAATACAAGTCAATAAAGTATAATTAGTATAATTAGAATGTGTATAAATAGTATAACTTGTAAAATTGGAACACATATAATTAATATAATTAGTATAAATGATACAACTAAAATATGTATAATTAGTAAAACTACAACGAAAACGTGTATAACTAATGCAATTTTACACTTTTTGTTCAGAACTAGAGCTTTTATTATGTTAAATGACTGTTTATTTAATAGTGATTTCAGAGTATGTGATGCGATAATGATTAGTTTTATTAGTTGTACTATTTTTCAAAAAAAAACTCTTCCTCATATTTCAAAAAGTATTTGCGTAGCCGTAAAAGATTGCAATAGAAAAAGAGTCAGAAGAGTATATTGAAAAAATGATGCTTAATCCCTCACAAAGCCGAAGAGAATGCATAGCCATTAATGGTTGGTACTTTGACTTTGTTTTGAACTACTTGCATATTGTTTAACTGGATTCTTGTTTTGTGTTTCAGAGCTCAAGAAAGCATATGCAGAGACAAAAAGAAACACAATAGAAACACTCAATTAGCAATGAATTAACAACAACCACAAAAATAAAATCATATTCTTGAAAAACTTAAAATAAAATTGATGAAACTTTGTCCACATAGAGCAATTTAACTATTTGTTTGTTTATTTCAGACATTTAATATTAGTATCTCTGATACAATTTTGTTATATACCAGACATGTAATAATTTTAATTTTATATTGTATATCAGACACAAAATACTGATAAAACTGATACAAATTCGTCATTTTAGAAATTTAAAATTATTATTAGATTTTCATATGAAAAAAATAATTAACTGGTCAAATTGGTAGATGGAATGATCTCTTCTAATTTTCAAGGATGAAAAAAATAAGTGGAAAATGCATATGCTTTGCAAGGCCAAAGAAGTTGCCGAAGCTTTCTCTAGACGTGTTAATATGTATACCATTTCATGAATTGTATAGTTGTACCAATTTTTGAATTGTACAAGTTTGTATATAGTTGTATTTTACAGTAAATTTGAAAAATTTAGTTGTATTATATAAAAAATAATTTTACGTCAATTGTACTATTTCTATATGTTTACCTATCCGGTATCACATATTATTATAACATGTCATTGGTGTATATTTCTCGAAAATAAGATAGACAACCAAATATATAAACCTTAAAAGTATAAGATATACCATCTAAACTTATGTGAAAATACAATAGTTACCAAACAAATTGTCAAAAATTCTAGAAAAATAGAGAAAGTTAACTTAGACCATGATTAACCCTATAACATTTTATGGGTTTCTTAATTTTTTTTTGGTCTGATTAAAAAAAAAATCAATTGCGGACCGCTACGTGTCGGTGAGGCCCGCGAACAGTACAAAAAACCCCAAATAACCTTTTCTTAGTTGGTGCTTTTGGGGAGTGGTTTTTTGGGTTTTTGGTGTGGCCCACTCTCTTAAGACCCCCCCCTCCCACCACCACCGACAATTATGCCCTTACCAATTTAGATATTTGATTATTGTTTCATATAGTATATCCATTTGGATTTTGACAAATTTTAAAATGAAAAAGTTATATTAGTTGAAATAATAATATAAATATGAAATATAATGGAAAATTTACCAGTTTTACCTAGTAAACAAATGAATGATGTAACTATCATGTTACATAAAACATGGTTAAAACATGATAAATAATTTAAACGTAATAGATACACCAGTTTTGAGATGTTACATAGTTATAAATAGATATACCGGTTTCTGCAATGTACAAATTTTTTTATAATTATATTTTAGCAGTAAAAATGGAAAACAACAATTATTTAAGTTTTAAACGACAACTAAAGTCATCATACACATTTAGAAGAAAAAAACGCCCCCTATACGAAAACAATGGCAATGATTTTGAAGATCTAGGGTTTCTAGGGGTTCATGGTTTTTCATGATTGGGATCCGGGGATTGAAGATCCTAGATCGAATCATTTCGATTCACCCCACGATTGCAGTTTATTGGAAAGAAGAAGGCTAGATTGGGGAGATGGAATCTCTCGATATCAAGAAGCGAAAGAAGGAAAGATCGAATTTGACGAGGATCAGGGGTATATGATTCTTTTTGTCCAGTTTTGATTAGTCGTCCTCATCAAGACGACATTATAAGAGCTCGGAAAGGCAGCAGTCAAAGATTTTGGAGGACCCTATTCGCTGATCTGCACGGGTAAACTCTTATGGAAATTTGGGCATTTAGAGATTCTCGGGGATCTTTTTAGCCGTACGGCAAAGCTTAATCGGATTCACTTTGGGAGATTTGGTAATGAATGCAAAGATTTAGAGGGAGGGGAAAGGGTTTTCAACAGTTCTTATAAGAGAGCCTTGACAACTCCCATAATCATCATTCTTTTTTCATCATTTCATAAAAAGCTTATTGATTTCGTGGTTTTGTGTCTTTTTTCTACAATGACACAAGGTCATTTACTCGGTTCCAATGGAGGCAGAAAGAGTGAGGAAGGAACTGCAAGAGACTGAAGATCTCTGTTTCTCATTTTGACAATTCAGAGCTCATTAAAAGTTATTCCAACGGTGGTTGGGTGTTGTCTTAATTCGGAAGTGCAAGATAATACGGCTTTGGTGATGAATTTTCCGAAGATATGGAAAATGGAAGATATAGTAGCAGGAGCAGACTTAGGATTCAGAAAGTTCTAGGTCGATTTTGAGCTAGAGGAAGATATTGAGACGGTCTTGAATCTGCAGCCGTATCACTTCGACTATTGGATGGTGGCTCTTGCGAGATGGAAACCAACTTCCCTTCGGAGATCCCATTTTGGGTCAAAGCCATTGGAGTGCCTTTGAAGTTCTGGTCAGAGCCAACGTTCGAGAGCATTGGCAATGCTATAGGTAGACATATGGAGGTTGATTTGGACAATGGCAGAGTACTGGTGATTATTGATGGGTCTCAAGAGTTGATCTTAGAGTTAACTGTGGACTTTACAGGTAGTATGTTCCATGAGGGTGAGGAGGCACCAGTTTCATTATGATATGAGAAGCTCTTTGGATACTGCAAATTGTGCTTTCAACTGTCTCATGATATAGAGAAGTGTCCTCTAAACAAGAACAAAAAGGATCCAGAGAAGCAGAAGGAAACAAGAGAGGGAACTGGAGGAAATTATGAGGGAGGCAGACATGAGGAGCGAGCCATAAGCTATAAGGGAGTGGTTATAAATGGGAATGAGGGACACTATGGCAAACAGAAAGAGGCTCGGAGCTATCAGGGGAAGGGAAAGAGAAAGATGGTTGAGGAAGACTTAGAGCAGATATGGACAAGGCCAGGAGACAAAGAACATAAGAGGCACGCTAACTACCGTAGTGGAGTTCGACGAGAGGAGGGTAGCCCGCGTAGGGAGAGTAACAGAAGTCAGCGGTGGGAAGTTGTCAAAACAAGCAACCAGGAACAAAGATCAATGCAACATAGAGGCATTCGCAGGGGGAGAAGTCCAGGAACAGGAGCAGGACCAGGAGGTGGTCAAAGGAAAGAAGGCGAGATCATGAACCAAGATCAAGTCGCTCCCACAGATGCTCCTATGAAGGATTCACTCCCATCACCATAGTTTCAAGAGGAACTACTCAAGACTCAAGGATCACCTACAAAGAGCACCACGGAGGCTAAGGTGGAGGGCAATGAATCGGCAAAGGACATGTTTCTGAGGAAAAAGAACCTTGTATAAATGGTAAGGAAGCAGAAGATGATCCTCTTTCTCTCACAGACGAGGAAACAATGGACACAAAAGGGATACAAGAGGACATGACTGTCACTATGGAGACAGAAATTTCGACAATAGAATCATAAGGGAAGGACAGAGTGATGGAGAAGAAACATGAAACAAGGAAGCGACTCTTTAAGCCAACGATTGCAATTGGTGGAACTTCCAGGATGAGAATGGTGCAGGCTCTGACCTCCCCACGCAAACGAGCAGGAGAAAAAATGGAGAACCAAAAGGGAGAATGTAATAAGCAACTGGAAGGGAAGGGGACATCAACCCCTAAACCTGGTCTACCTTTACATTAATCTTATGATCCCATACTTTTATCATGTATTTTCCGGGGATCTGGTAGTGCTATGGTTTTAAAATTTCTTTTTCTTTAATTCTAGAATAAACTCTATGAGCATAAGTATGGTATTGTTATGTGGCCTAGAGTGTTTTCTAGGTTTATCTATTTCAGTTTTCTGATGTTTGGGTTTCAAGCATCCGTTTGGAGCTTCATATGAAATAAAGTGTTTCTTTGAGTTTTTGGTTATGGAAGGTTATAAAGTATCTACAAGAAATTTCTTTACGATACATGGCAGAGCCATGGAATGGGAATGTAGAAACTTTAGACGAGTTGAGTTTAATTAATAGATCACTACGAATTTCTAATAGGAAGACATTGTTGTGGATTTTGAGTGGTAATAGGGGTCACTATGGATTTGTTTATGCCTTGTGGATATTGTCAGGATGCTGCTACGACCAAACGCTTTAACTGGTCTTGGCTGAAAAGGTATGGTATCAAGGGTATCTTTTGGGTTTATGTTTTGCTACAACAATACCACGAGAAGCAGTCAAGACCCTGCGTTTGGTCTCATTAAACCAAAGGCATGAGGAGGGCTATAGCAGGGGAGAATATTTAAGAAGTTATATAGCTTATTTTCATGATGATGCAACATCTATAGCCATGGAGGAAATATTTCTTTGGTTAGTAGAAAAGAAAAAATGGATTGTATTTAAAGTGTATAAATACGTTGGATGTATGTGGTGTAGGAAATGCGATTTTTTAGATTATGTTTTAGATCATGAGAGTGTATGTTTAATGGGTTCAGAAATGACCAAAGACACTTGCCACTCTCACTGTAACGCGATCCGGTATCACTGATTTTCTCTCTCATATTGGTAGTTGGAAAGATCTTTATGAATAATCCGGCTAGGGAACAAAAAAAATCGTAATGGATTACTGGAGAATGGTTTGTTCTGGGAGTGTGAAAGTTGAAAACTTATGGGATATATGGTTAATCAAATATATCACAACAGAGAATGGGAGCCTGCTAAGCATTAATACCGAGGATAAGGTATCCATCACAAGCAAGACCAATGGCAAGATCATTGTTATGGTTTCATATAGAGTCTCATCAAACTCATTGCACCGGCTTAGCAGAGATAAACCAAAAATTATATTATAAAAATTCTAAGCTAGAACTGCAGAGGGATTGGCGTAAATACACCATTAGTTATCTCAGAGAGATATGGAGTAAACATAGACCAGATATGTTATTTTTACACTACAAGAAAACTAAGAAGTTACTACGAAACATTACTAGGAAATATATTCCTCGTAAATTTACTACGAAATTACGTCAAAATTACTTGGAAAATACAGTTCCTCGTAAAGTCGTCGTAAAATCACGAGAAACGTAGTTCCTCTTAACGCCGTAGTAGAGTTACGAGGAAATGACGTGGCAAGAGTACATTTCCTCGTAAGACCGTAGTAAAACTTGTTCCTCGCAGAAGCCTAGTAATGTTTTACTACGAAATTAAGAGGAAAATGTGTTTTACTACGAAATTAGGAGGACCTGGATAGGAAATATGGAATTTAAATAAAAACGTGTTCATTTCATAGCAATTTCCTAGTAAATGCTCAGATTTGAAAATTTCTATAAATACCACCTTTGGTGATTCATTTCTAACACACCCAAAAACACTAAACCATAGATGATAATCATCTATAGGAGCTTTGTTTAAGATATTAATACATGTCTTAAAGGTAATTTTTCTTAAGAGATATGTAATAATATCTTAGACAAATGCTCCCATAGAAGATAATCTTCTATTATGAGTTTGTTTTAAGTTTGTTTCAATTTGGGGTTTGGAGTTTTGAGTTTGGGGATTTATAAGTTAAAAGTTGTGGTTTGGGGTTTGCGGTTTCGAGTTTGGGGATTTATAAACCCTTTCCTCGTAAGGCCGTAGTAAGTTTACTAGGGTCTTACGAGGAAAAAAACGCGGGCATAGCTATTTCCTCGTAAAGGGTTACTAGGGTCTTACGAGGAAAAAAACGCGGGCATAGCTATTTCCTCGTAAATTGGTACTAGGGTCTTACGAGGAAAAAAACGCGGGCATAGCTATTTCCTCGTAAGAGCCTAGTAATTTTACTAGGGTTCTACGAGGAAACCAAATTCCTTATATAAACTCGAGCAGTTCGATTCTCATTTTCTAGTAACTGCCTCTCAGAATCCTCTAAAGGTAGTAGTTAGGTTAGTGTTTAGTTTAGATAATTTAGATTAGGTGGTTAGCTTAGGGAATTTAGATTAGGTGGTTAGTTTAGGGAATTTAGATTAGGTTGATTTACTTTTTTAACTGTTTTTTTAATGATACGGGATATTAATGTTTTAATTTTTTTGATTTAGATGCCTAGAGCAGACAAGATTGCTAGGGCTGCTGGTAAGAGGACGTCGTCTCTTGATCAGTATTGATCGGGGGATTCACTACGGAGATATATTTGGGCGTCGGGATACTTCGGGTTCATCTTCGTCAGCTCCCGGTCCATCTTCGATTCCGGATCCTGCTGTTCCCGAGTCTCAGGGAGCTCCTCCACCACCACCTCCTCCTCCTCCTCCACCGGTCGGGGTTCATCCCGATTTGCAGGTGTCGCCGAACGCACCCTTTGCGGTGTATACGGTGGAGGATATTTTGGCCCTTCCAGGCAGAGAAGGGCTGCTAGAGTTAGATCCTATCCGACGGGACGGGAAAAACGTATTATGGTATGTTTTAATTTTTAAAAAGTTTTTTAAAATTTATTTCTTAATTAACAAAATATTTATAAATTAATCTAATTAATGATTTATTTTGTGTCTTTCCAGGTTTAATGTTGACAATCGTGTCGGAAGTAGCGTCACGGACTGTATCAAGGGATACTTTCCCGATGCAGCTCCAAACTGGAAGAAGATGGCGAGCCACACAAAAAAGACGTGGTTCAAAATGTTCGCTGTAAGTTTAATTAATGATCAACTTAATTTATTTTTCATTATTTAAAACTATTAATATTATTGAACTAATCCGTCTCTTTTTTTTTCTTGTTAATTACAGCAAATGTATCGTTGGTCTCTTGGGATTCACCAGCTGGTGAAGACAGAGTTTGAGGCCAAAGCTAAATCACGATTGCTCGACACGGTCTACAACTGGAAGGGCGACTTTCAGGTATAGATTTATAAATTATAATATATATATATATAGTTTTAAAATTATTATTGACTTTAATTCTAATTAATTATTTTAAATTAGGTGGATGGTTACGAGGCCGGGAAACCCGATTGCCTCACAACCGAGGTGTGGGATGGCCTCATCGCCTATTGGGGGTTGCCGGACTCGGTCAGAACCTCCAGCACAAACTCCGAGAACCGCATGACTAGAGACAAGTATGGCAACACAAAGATGCTTCACAGCACGGGTCGAAAACCTCACGCGGGAGTTAGTCTAGACATGGTAAGATGATTTTTAATAACTATTTTTTTTTAATTTGAATATTCCAAATTTTTAATTTAATTTTCAAATTTTCTTTTAGGCTAAAGAGACTGGAGTTCTTCCATCTCTGAAAGACCTTTACGAGAGGACCCACCGGAACAAGGTTGGGCAGTTTGTAGATCCTGCTTCCGAGCGGATCTACAACGATTTTGTTGCCCGAATTAACGAACGCCAGACTCAGCTGACTCAGCAGACTGGGACTCCAGTCGTATTATCCACTCTTGAAGTGGATAAGATTTACGAGGAGGTAAATAATTTGTTTTACTATTAATTTTTATTATTTATTTAAATTTTTTTTAATGTTATTAATATTTTTATTTACAGGTCGCCCCTAGGAAAAAGGGGTGTATCGTCGGGATTGGCTCGATTAACGATGTCGCTGCAGCGACATCGTCTTATGCTCAGGAGCAGCATGATGCCAATGCTCAGCTGCGCTCGGAGTTGCAGATGACGCAGTCTCATGAGGTTTCGCTCACCGAGCAGATGGCTTCTCTCACCGATGTCCTCGAATATATGGCGGGTGGAAACCCGCAATTGGAGGAGATGTTGCGTCAGAGACGGGAACGCGCGGGGATTCCAACCCAACATCATCCACCATCACAGTCACAGCCGTCAACCAACTTAGGAGAGGAGCAGCATTTAGCGAGCCAGGACGAGTTCGTTCGGCAATTTCATGAACAGAATCCGTATCCGTAGTTTTTTTTAATTTAATTGTATATTATGAATTTTAAAACTTAATTGTATATTATTTAGCTATTTATAAAATATTTTTTTTATTTATAATTTGATTTTTTTATATAAAAAAAATATTTATATTTATAATTAATTTATTTTATTAGGGAAAAAATAAGTCGAAGCAAAATCCTAGTAAAGTTTTCCAAGTAATATCCTCGTAAAAAGTTCTAGTAAACTCCTCGTAAAGTTTACTACAAACTTACGAGGAAATGCTTACTACGGTGTTACTAGGAAAGGTTACGACGAGGTTACGAGGAAACGGTAACCACGCGTTTACGAGGAAAACTTTCCTCGTAAACTTTACGAGGACCTTACGAGGAAAATAGGCTTTACGACGAACGTGTTTCGACGAAACGCGTTTCCTCGTTATTTCCTTGTAACTGTCCCTTTACTAGGAAATAACGAGGAAAACCCGTCCTAATAAAAGACGAGTTTTCTTGTAGTGTTATTAGAGAAAAAACATGATTTCTCTTTTGTTCATGGATTCCAATTACATTTTGGATATGATAATTTGGTAACAGTAGACCCGTATGGAACAAGCGGAGGACTAGTACTTTATTATAATAAAGAATTTCAAGTAAAAGTTTTTTACTCGAGCAATCGAATGATTGATGTGGAGGCTGAAATTATTGGAAAACATTTTTATTTGTACTTTGTATATGGTGATCTGGTACAACAAAACCGAGGCCAAGTATGGAAACTACTGACGAGGTAAAGTCTGTTAAGAGTAGACTCATGGTTTATAATCGGGGATTTAATGAGATTACAAGTAATCATGAAAAACAAGGAAGACCCCTACGTAGTGCTGAATCTTTCCTAGATTTTAACAACATGATAAGGAATTGTGGACTCCTAGAGTTCCCGACTAGGGGGAATCAAATGTCTTGGCAAGGACGAAGAGGAAAAAATGATTAAATGTCGCCTAGACCGTGCTTTGGCAAACGAGGATTGGCATTCTCTTTTTTCTTATTCTTATATGGAATACCTAGGAATGGTAGGATCTGATCACAAACCAATATTAGCTCTTCTGGAGAAAAGAGTACACAATAGACAGAGCCAATTCAGATTCGATAAGAGGTGGATTGGACATGAGGGTTTTTTGGAATCTATTGCTCATGGGTGGCAAGGAGTAGGAAGCAACACTATGGGGACTTTTATCACAAAATAGCAGCATTGAGGAATAACAATCCCCCGTATGGGAAGGAAAAGATTGCAGAACTACAGAAAATTATGGAGGAAGTACAAACAAATAATACAAGGACTCAAGAGGAAATAGTTGAAGTCACTCTGAAACTTCAAGAGGCCTACAAGAATGAAGAGGAATACTGGAAACAAAAGAGTCAAAATATGTGGCACACATCAGGCGATCTAAATATAAAATTCTATCACGCTTTGACGAAACAACGTCGCGATCGAAATAAGATTGTGGGCCTATATGATGAATCTGGACAGTGGATCACAGATGAAAATGGGGTAGAAAAAGTGGTTGTGGATTATTCCGAAGGAATATTTACATCCAGTTATCGATCAGATTTCGACGGCTTAGAGAAAATCAAACCGACCATCACACATCAGAAGAACATTTCTCTGCTTCGGAAAGTGACGGAAAATGAGGTTAAATAGGCATTATTCATCATGCACCTAGAAAAGGCTCATGGGCCTAACAGGATGACGACACTTTTCTTTCAGCATTCATGGCATATTATTAAAAAAGGATCGGACCGATTTGGTAAAAGACTTTTTAGTTTCTGGAAAAATAGATACAAGGCTTAACACCACAAATATCTGTATGATCCCCAAGAAGGTGGCGCCTACAAGAATGACGAAGTTAAGACCTATAAGCCTATGTAATATCGGATAAAAAAATTATTTCTAAGGGATTATGCCAGAGGCTAAAAGGCTGCCTACCTGAATTAATCTCAGAAACACAGTCAGCTTTTGTGGCGGGAAGATTAATATCATATAATATCGTTATTGCTTAAGAAATGTTCCACGGATTACAGGCAAATAAGTTTTGTTAAAATAAATGTATGGCAATAAAAACGGACATGAGTAAAGCATATGATAGAATGGAATAGACTTTCGTTTTCAAGCTCTGCTCAACAAAATGGGTTTGATCCGCATTGGGTCAAACTGATAATGGAATGTATCACTTCGGTACAATATCGGGTATTGTTGAACGGGGGTGCCAAAGGAAACATTTTTCCACATTGAGGATTACATCAAGGAGATCCATTATCACCTTACTTGTTCATCATGTGCACGGAGGCACTAATCGCAAACATTAAAAAAGACGAAAGAAACAAAGAACTCACGGGAATAAAGTTAGCAAGGGCCTACCCGTCGATATCACACATGCTTTTCGCAGACGACAACATCTTTTTTTGTCGGGCAATCAAAGAAGAGTGCCAAACTATTTTAGGGATCCTCAAGGAGTATGAGGCAGTCTCGAGACAACTCATAAATTTCCAAAAGTCCTCAATTCAATTTGGATATAAGATTCAAGAATCTACTAGACAAAAAATGAGGGATACCTTGGGAATACAAAATATCGGAGGGATGGGATCATACTTAGGAATTCTGGAGTGCCTGGAAGGATCAAAAATGCAAGTCTTTAGTTTCATTCAAGACCGACTGAGTAATAGAGTAAACAGCTGGACTTTCAATTACTTCACAAAATAGGGGAAATGAGGTAATTATCAAATCAGTAGTAACAACACTTCCAAATCATGTGATGTCATGTTACCGCCTCCTGAAGACCAACACAAAAAAACTAACTAGTGCGGTGGCACAATTCTGGTGGAGTTCAGGAGGTAATACAAAATGTTTACATTGGAAGTCTTCGGACAAGCTGAGCAAAACCAAAGAGGAAGGAGGCCTGGGATTCAAGGATATCAGGCATTTCAATCAATGTTAGGGAAACAATTTTGGATATTAATCAAGAAACCAAATACACTCTTTTCGAGAGTCTTTAAAGGTCGATATTTCAGGAATGCATCACCACTTGAACCGATCAAATCTTATTCACCATCCTATGGATGGAGAAGTATTGTCTCAGCTACATCTCTGGTTTGCAAAGGACTATTCAAAAGGGTGGGATCAGGAACATATATATATATATATATATCCGTTTGGAATGATATGTGGCTCCCATCCACCCGCTCGAGACCAACACAAAGTAATTTTTCAAATTTCTACCCCAACCTCACAGTGGATTTTCTCATCGACCCACACTCGCGTACTTGGAACTCTCAGGTCATTCAGACATTGGTGGATCCTCTGGATGCACAAATCATAGAGAGTATCCCTTTGAGCAGAACTGTGATGCCAGACACAGATGGATGGCACTTCACAAAAAATAGGAAATATTCGGTAAAACTGGCTATCAGGTGGAACGTCTCTATCCTGATCTCATAAAAGAAGAAAAATCGATCGGACCTTCAGTTGTTCCACTAAAAGCAATGCTGGAAAGTAAAATGTCCGCCAAAGATGAATCACTTCCTCTGGCAATTGATATCAGGATGTTTGGCAGTTAAGAAAAACTTAAAATCAAGGGGAATATAGGGAGGCACACTTTCCGCGAGGTGCGGAGCAGAGGAGGAATCCATAAACCACATCTTCTTTGAATGCCCACCGGCGACCCAAGTATGAGCTCTTTCAAAAATCTCATTGAATCTGAATATCTTCCCAACTCAATCACTTTTTACGAACATGGATCATCTATTTAGGAGAGTGTCTCCACAGATGGAGGATCATCAGTTTGCATGAATACTATGGTACATCTGGAAGGGTAGGAACACCTGTTACAGCCCAGAATGGGGGTCGCCCAAATGGTTGATAGATGTTCAAATCGGATCAACCAGAAAATGATCGATTAGCCGATATGTCTAGAATCTACCTTGCAAACCTGAAACAAATGCAAACAAAATGATATGAGGTTTCTGATATGAATAAAACAGATAATAATAATAATATGAATAGAAGAGAAGTATGGTCGTTTTGGTGGATAGAAATGGAACTAGGCTTGCTGGATGTATATCACTCTCAAGCTTTGCCAATGGATGAAATGAAAGCGATGGATAGTTGATGATTGGTTCTCTCAATCTGGTGGGTTGATTGACTCTCTCAATATGTGTTCTTCAAGGCTGATGAATCCACTAACAACCTATAATACCACAACTAAATAGTACTAAAGCACTTCACACACTAGAATCCTAAAGACAACCGATTTTATTCAAAGAACAACTTTGATAAAAACTGAAACAAACTTTATAAAATTATAAGATCGAGAGTACTGATTACAATGGACGTCTAGGAGCTTATATAATTCTCAGAGACAAGGTTCCTAACGTTCTAAAACAAAAAGAAAGGAAACAAATAAAATGTATCGAAAAACTAGCCGTTGGAGGCTTAATGAGGGGAATCTTGGAGATTTCTGGCTCCAAGTGAGAAAATTGATTTGCCTTGAACCTGGACGGTTTAAGGGGATAAGACAGCTTCCTTAGGACCTTCTGGATGGGTTGGGATGTTTTTTATGTCGTGCCCAAAGACAAGGAAAAATATATGGTTGGCCTTTAATTGCCAAGACTCCAAATAAGGCAAGTTGGAGTTAATGGAGATCCTCCTGATCCTATGATTGCTGGTGCATGGAAAGGACGTGTCCTCCTCTTCTGAATGGTTGGAGTGGTCTTCTGGAAGTCTTGGTTTGATCATAATATCTTCTAGTCAGAATTGATTGGCTGGTAGATGATCAAACCGAAAGATTGTCCAATCTTTCCATAAACTGCTTAGTTTGGCCGGTTTTGGGAAAATGAGCATAACTCCTAATTTTCGTGACCAAATCTCGTGATCTTGGGGTTTCTGAAAAGATAAGACACTCCTCTTGACTTCTAAATTTTCTTTCGGCTCGGGCCGGATTTTTTTGGGGTTTAAATCTTCTTCAAAATTCGGGTACTCGCATATGAATGAGTTGGGGAACCTCCGTTTTGTAAAATTCATAACTCCTGGGTCCATAAATATTTTCGTATGATTCAAAATGAGCTGACTCTTTCTTGAGTGTAAAATCCATGAAGTTTAGCCTCATGATTAAAATCCTTCTAGTTTGAAAGATATTGCATTTTTAGTGCACATATTTCCTGATTGGTGCCATGACTGGTTGAGTAGGGCTTTGGGTTGATCTCTGGTCGAGCTGCTGGTTTGTTGGCCGCAAAAACAACAAAGACTTCAGTAATATTGACATTGATCCCAGAAAAACTCTACAAATAGCGGAAACAAAATCTATGGCATGGATAGAAGCTCAAGTTTTGGGTACACAAAATGCTCCTCAATATACATATAGGATGGAAACAACACCACCAAATATCTCAGGCATATGGTGCTTTAAAGATGGATCACGGAAAGAAAAAGAAATTCTCTGGACAAGAGTGGTATAGTATCTTAGAAGAGTTTGATGGACTGATGGAGGCAAGAAACACTATGGCTACTTTATCTCCTCTTCATGCGGAAGTGGAAGTTTTAATTTGGGCAATGTAATATATGCAAAACTTAAGGCATTTCCAAGTAACTTTCACAACGGATTATTCTCTACTATTGAAGATGGTGTCGAAACCAGAAGAATGGTGAGCTTTTGCAAGCTATTTAAAAGATATAAAAAACTTGAAAGAGAACTTCCACAATTCTGCGATCGTCCACGTATCTCCATGAAGACAAAACTTGAAGACGAATAGTCTTACACGTAATGTTAGGAAGCAGCCACCTTTTGTCGTTCACATAAATGGTGAGTTACCAGCTTGGTTCAAAGAGGACATAAGTTTGTAAACTTATTTTGTTGACAAAGAAAAACAAAACAAAAACACAACTAAAGTCTTTTTGGTTCTCAAAACAATAATTATTCTAACCTTTTATGGCTATATTATTATTTAAAACATATATTTTTCAGTGATTGTATTGCACCTAGTCTTTTTTTTTCTTCCTATATCTCTTTTTCTTTTGTTTTTTGAATAATTTATTACTAAATTTTTAGTTACATTTGTTTTTCCGAATAAGATTCCAAAATAAAGTAACTTTAGCAAATTTAATCTAATTAAACCGGTCCTTTTCTCACTGGCTCGGCCACCGGTCTTTTTTAACAGAACAAAACTCTGTCTCTTCACTGACAAGTCTCAAAGTGAAGACAGTGATAGATTCATGGCACTCTGTTCTTCTTCATCTTCTTCTCAGAAAACATGGATTGTTTACGGGATCTTGGCCGGAACATCGATTGCTGCGGCGGCGATCGGCGCAAGAGCGTATCTGGGTGGATCCAAGACATTCCGGAGCCGGGTCGTCGGAATCATCCCGGCCCGTTACGCTTCCTCTCGATTCGAGGGTAAACCTCTCGTGAAAATCCTCGGCAAACCCATGATCCAGGTTCCTCCTTTATCCAACTATTTCTATTATACGAAAAAAACATGGATTTCTATCTCTGTGTCGGGTGATCTGAACTAGTTACTGTCTTAATCTGGATATAAAGTATGTCTATTTTTTTTTCTTAAACAGAGAACTTGGGAGAGGTCGAAGTTAGCTTCTACGCTTGATCACGTTGGTAATGTAGCTCTCACATCTCTACTCAAGAAGTGTACTTTTGTAATTGTTGACATTACAAGACTTGTGATTTCTTGTTGTGTTGTATCAGTTGTTGCCACCGATGATGAAAGGATCGCGGAATGCTGTCGTGGATTCGGTGCTGATGTCATCATGACTTCAGAGTCTTGCAGAAATGGTCTGAATACTCTTTTCTTCAGTCCACTTATTTGGTTTGTTTTCTTGTCTTAAACTCTGTATCATTTGGGATGGTTGCATAGGCACTGAGCGGTGCAATGAAGCACTAGAAAAGCTGGAGAAGGAGTATGATGTGGTTGTTAACATTCAAGGAGATGAACCACTTATTGAGCCTGAGATTATAGACGGTGTTGTCAAAGCACTTCAGGTCCTCCTTATCATATACTATTATTTTACTTCTCAATTTGATTTTTTTTTTCAAAAGCTGTTATTAATAGTGCTCATATGGTTTTGGTTTTTAGGTAGCACCTGATGCAGTGTTTAGCACAGCGGTGACATCATTGAAACCAGAAGACGGGGTTGATCCTAACCGAGTCAAATGTGTTGTTGACAACCGTGGCTATGCTATCTATTTCTCAAGAGGCTTGATTCCTTATAACAAGTAATTTTATTGTTTGTCTTGTGTGTATTGGCAAAATGATTTGCCTCCGCTCTTTTTGTAATCCGGGTCACTTATGTATTTCTGCGGTTTAGGAGTGGTAGAGTTAATCTGGACTTCCCCTATATGCTTCATCTTGGTATTCAGGTAGTGATTCATCTTGATATTTTATATGTGATCCACTCTTTCTATTATGATCTAAGACATGTTTGTTTGTATCAGAGCTTTGATTCCAAGTTTCTGAAAGTCTATTCGGAGCTTCAACCAACGCCATTGCAGCTAGAAGAGGATCTAGAGCAGCTCAAAGTCCTTGAGAATGGCTACAGAATGAAGGTAACATAATCTTTTCCCACTATTATGATAAACTCTTTCCTCTAAAAGTAAACAAAGAAACATATATATCATCCCAAAGAAGAGAGACTTGTGATTCAAGGCAACAAGGTTGAAATGTTTGGTTGTCACAGGTTATAAAGGTGGACCATGAAGCTCATGGAGTTGATACACCAGAGGATGTCGAAAAGATTGAATCTTTAATGCGTGAAAGAAACCTGTCCTAGTCCTCAAAATACTGATTTTTCAAATTTTATACATGAACCATTTTCTTGATTTATTTGTGTAATCGAATTAAGGTCTAATATTTTATAATATATGCTTGTAATGTGGAAAACCCCACGGGGTATTATTTAATTGAAATGAGCTCTTGGAGCACAAGCTAACTTAAACCTAACTTTTGTAATCTAGTAAAATACTAGTAAATATAAATACTACAAATCATTTCTTGTTTTCTTGTGTGCCATTGTGCAGTAGAATCAGGAAATAACATTATGTAGTAGCTTGCAAAGTGTATTATCAATAACATTTACTGGTAACTGCTTCTTGTCCCAAGCCATAAGCAGTCTGCATCATAGTAAATCAAGAGCTCATAATACATTCACTGTTGATATATTTACTTTAATCTATTAATTTAGGGGGAGTTGTTTGAACATGAATTGATGTGGAATTTGAAAATTTTAAAAGTTAAGACATTTAAAAGTTAACTAGATTTAATAAATTTTCTCAAAAATTTTTACATAGATTTTCATCAATTGTTATTCCCTTGTATATAATTCTATTGATTATTATTATTTTTCATAAGTAACATATTGATAAAATTTTATGTGGCTAGCTTTGTCACATGGCGCAAATTGATTAGACAAAAATCTTGTACAAATTTATTTTATTTTTATTTTCATCCAATAACTCAAACTTATTTATAATAAAATATTTTTTATTTTTAATAATAATAAAATATATCAAAATTTATAATTTTCACAAATTATAAATAGAGATTATTTTCATTTCATTTGGATATAGAAAAAAAAATCAAATTTCCTATAATCAACTATTTTAGTGTTTTAAACTTTTTTGTTAAATAGATCCTAATAATAACTTCTTAAAAACTCAAAACTCTTCTTATTAAAATTATATTATTTTTAAATTAATTAGAATAAAAAATATTATTAATATATAATTATTATATTATAAAGATAAAAGTATGGATTAAAAATGGTGAATTAAGGTGTTGAATTTTGTAAGATAAACCATTGTAAATGATTAATATGAAAAGGGTATTGAATAAATGAGGTGGAAAAAAAATGATTTGACATGTTAAAAAGAGAAAATAAGGGTGTTGATAATGAAATAGGTGTTTTCAAAAACAAAGCGACTATAAATAAGAAAATTGTCAAAATTATCACTTTCTATGTACCATTTTTTAGAAATACCTTAATCACTTTTCTAATTAATTTTAGGATTTTAATTAATTTTAAAAAAATTTGCCCCTTAAAAAAATGGTAATTTTGAAAATGTCTATTTAATAAAGATAAAAATAAAAAATAGTACAAAAAAGATAGAATTTTTGAAAATTCCCCTTATAAATATGATGAGCCAAGAGGTTGCATCTGTGTTGCCATGGATGCAAGTCTACTCACGTTTCTAACTACAAACTTTAGTATAATAATAAGACATCATCCTAATAAAATTTTGTAAATGATAAATAGTTCTCACTTTTGAGTTAAGACAAAGCTACAAGTAACAAAAACAAAATTTTGTAACATTCATTACTCAGCAGAATCTGAGTCGTTCTCTTCTTCATTTTCTGACACCACATCCTCATCTGAATCATTCTCACTTTCTTCTCCATCTTCTGAGACCAAGTCCTCATCTTCTGGTGCATCAGTTCCATGTTCCTCGTCTGTTCCAGTCGACTTCTTTGCTTTATCATCACCCTCGAGGTCTTTCTCGTCGAAGAAATCTCTTTGGACAGGAACATCCTTCTGTTGTTGGGAAGACATGATGCCAGCGATAGCTTTCAGTGCAGCAGTTGCTTGATTGTTATCAGCTATAGCTTCCTGGTCTATACCAGGCACTGTGACTTCTCCTTCTACATCTGCTTCTGAAGCCTTGTCCTCTTGCTTAGGAGGTGGGACAAAGAAAGGTATACGACCTCTTTGCCAGTCATGGAGTATCATCTTTGCTCCTGTCATCAAATCAGGCTCTCCACCCTGAACAAAGTTATCAAGTTCAAGGTCATTGCCACAAAAAACAAAGTAAGATTTAAGCTCTCAAAAGCTATCAAGTTCACAGCTTCTTCTAAATTAAACACACCTTTAGAAGTTTGCCAGACGCTTTGCATAGCTGAAGTAGAAAGTCATGATCATCCTCCCTATACACAACGAAACCGGAAATTTATATCTGTCGCCAAAAGTAGGCATGAGGAAGAATTAAAAAAAAATTCCACTTACCAGTCCTTGATTTTATAGGCTCTCTGCAAGTGCTCCTTCTTGACACGTCTCAGGACTTCTCCAATGTGCTCAGATGCATCCTCCAGGTTTGTAACTCTTACCTATATATCAAAAAGATTGAATCAGTATGATAATGCATTACTTGCAGAGAACCAAACAGCGTGGGCCAAATGAAGAAATCAATCATGGGTTTATAAGAAAACTTCCATTTGAGTATCACATATATGTTAATACATGAAAGAAACGACCAAATGTACAAGAACATTACCACTCCCTTGAGGACGATATCTGTTTCAGAATCATGGCTCTGGTATACAACTCCAGGACAATCAATCAGGAAAATCCTCTTGGTGAGTGTGATGTATTGCCAAACCTTGGTCTCCCCTGGAATTGGAGCAACCTTGCAAACCTGTCGGAGAGAAGAGAATGAAAATGTGAGAACAAGTAAATATCGCAATCCAGGTATTTAACAAAGCAAAGTTATACATTTTTAGTACGCAATGTGTTGATAACTGATGACTTCCCAACATTTGGGTACCCAACAAACCCAACGGATACGGCTTGCTTGTCACTTTTTAGACGCGCAAACTGCCTTAAAACTGACAGAAGAGACCCCTGAAATAAACCATAACAAGAGGAAATACATATCAAGCGAATAACTATGTTGATGACAAGACTTAGAAAACAGAAACCATTAGATCAGAGGCATGGATAATCGTTAAAAATACCTTTCCAAATGACTTGTTAACGCTTGCATGGAATGCTAGAGTTGGATATTCCTTCGATAATATTCTCAACCATCCTTTAGTAGCCCAAGCCGGGACAAGATCACACTTAAAACATATACACGAAAGACAAAAAGATACACAGTTAGTTAACTTTCACAACATTGAACAGTCAACAAAACTAAAGCTAGATGAGTATCCAAAAGATGAAAAAAAACTAACCTTGTTCAACAACAGAATCATGTGTTTATGCTTGTGATGCTCTTTAAGAGTCTTCTCTAAATGATGACACCTAGTACCTTGTGGATCCCTAGCATCCAAAACCTGTCAAACACAAAAACCAGTAAGCAAATCATAAAGGAGCCTCGTTCATTAGCTAGGTCCTTGAATCAAGACATACCTGGACAACTACATCAGAGGAGTCAATGACTTTGTAAAGCTCACCCCAGATACGCTTACTCTGTCCCTTCTCAAACATAGTATGCCTCACAAGGTCTCTAAACCCGTCTTCTTCTTCTCCTCCTTCACCAGAAGGACCAGCCCCATTCAACTCCTCAAACGCATCTTCAAAGCCATACAAATACAAAATTTTCAATAAAAACATCATTTCATTACAAGAAGCTCTAAAAATATCATTTCATTACCCTGAGACTCAGCTGCCTTCTTCACCAAGGCTTCATAATCAGAAGCTACAAGCTTAGGCCTCTTCCTCGTTGTCTTCTTCCCAAAAGTGTTTTGAAACGGCTCCATATCAAGCAAGTGAACTCTCGTTTGCTTCACACAAATAAAAAAACACAACACATAATCAAAAAAACGAAACTTTATGATCAAATTCAACTAAAGTTAAAACCTTCACCTTCTTGTTATCAGTCAAAAGAGACATAGGCAACTTCCTCTCCTTCAAAATCACATTATAATTACTCGACATCTTCGTCTTCATCTCTTCCCTAAAGTACTCAAGCTCCTTCTGATTCACCACACGCGTGTTCCCTATACATCAACAAGGAGATAAGCTCATATTGATTCAGTTTAAGTGACTACGAAAGCATTACGAAACGTACCAAACCATCTCCGATCGGGTTGGATCCGCGTGTCGGGCAACTCCTTGGACTGATACTCGTTGCTGAGGATTTTACCGCCGGGGGTTCTCTTCGGCCTGGTTTTGTACATCTTGAGACGGCGAACTGTGGCGGAGGTACGACCCTCCGTGGTTTTCTTCTTCCCATCGGCACGATTCGCGTCGAGTGAATGCTTTGGTTTGCCGGAAACGTTCGCATTCTTCTCCTTCTTCACCATCTCTGAGTTTTTTTTTTTTTTTTGACGGAGAAGGAAGAGTGGCGTGAGTTTTTGTTTGGCTAGGGTTTTTAGTTTAACAGTGACTCTCTTCTCTTGGGCTTTAAACATCTTCACGGGTTACCACTGACTCGGCCTATAAGCTATAGGCCCATTATAACAAAAAAGCCCTTCCAAATCTATGCGATGGATCAGTTTTTTCATTGTGAAATGATAACTAAACTTTGTAACCATTATACCGTTCTGTACAAACACAATTTCTAAATGTCCATATACAAGATTAATTTGTGTATTCTATTAAACTAGTATTTGGTTAACAAAAAAAAGTAATGTTTGTGAATCAGTTTTGCTTACTTCAAAAGTAAAATTAAAATCATTCTTTAAAAATAATGTTATTCAATTTAATAATTTTCTAATTCTATCAAATTTATGTCATTTATTTTTAGTGGATTTTATGATAATAGTATTCGAAAGGCAGAAACAACACAGATCTAAGTAGTATACGAACAATGTGAAATGTTGGTCAATGTCCAAGTAGTATTAGATGCAAGGCTTCTACAAGAATTAGACTGTCAGCTATTCCAACTAATGAGGAGATTCGATCAACACTTCTTGCTCTTCCTAAGAATAAAGCTTCCAGTCCTCATGGTTTTTCGGTTGAGTTCTTCATCTCTGCATGGGATTTGGTTAGTAATGACATTATTTATGTCGTCAAAAGCTTTTTTACTACATCGGTTTTGCCTCGTCAGGTTAATGCCACAGTCATTTCACTAATACCAAAAGTCCCAGGAGTGGATAAGCTCTCAGGATTTCGCCATATTTCCTTGTGTAATACCGTCTACAAAGTGATATCTAAGATCATTGCCTCAATATTGTCGGAATTAACTCATGCGATTATCCTAAGGAATCAGGTTGACTTCGTCGAAGGCAGAATCCTAAGTGAGAATGTCCTTTTAGCTTCAAGACTCGTCTCGAATTTTAATAACGAAGGGATTGCTACCAGAGGATGTTTGCAAATTGATATTACGAAGGCATACGACAATGTGTATTATAGGTTTCTTTTCAACATTTTAGACCTTTGAATTACCTTAAAATTTCCAGAATTGGATTCGGGTGTGTGTATCCTCTGCCCATTATTCGATATCTTTAAATGGAGAGCTTGTGGGTTTCTTCCCAGGAAATAAAGGGCTTCGACAAGAGGATCCCATCTCTTCCTCTCTATTTGTAATTGTGATGGATATTCTTGTCTAAGCAGCTTGATCGAGCTGCATTGACTCACCAGTTTGTTCCTCATCCTAGAGCCATTGATCCCCTAGTAACTTATCTCAGCTTCGGTGATGATATGTTAATATTTTTCAATGGTGAATCAGATTCGTTGGGGGAATTATTGGAATTCTTCAATTTTTTATCTTTACTCTGGATTGGGTCTGAATTTAGGCAAACCGTCTTTGTTTCTTGATGGTGGGAATGCAGTTATTTTAAAACAAATGGCTGACAGGTTTGGTCTTGCTTGCGGTTCTCTTCTGGTTAAATACTTAGGGCTGCCCCTAATGCCAAATAAAATGAATTGTAGGGACTATCAGCCTTTGATTGACAAGGTTATTAAGATGATTTTTTCTTGGACAAATAGACATCTCTTCTTCGCGGGAAGACTAAAGCTGATAAAATTAGTCCTTTATAGTATTTTCAATTTTTGGGCAGATGTTTTTCTTTTACCATAGTGTATTGATTGCCTTGAAAAATATTTGCAGTGCTTATCTATGGTGTGGTGCTTCCTCTTCAGCTAGGAGTGCCAAGGTTTCATGGGATTCAGTATGCACCCCTAAGAAGGTTGGATGGCTTGGCTTGAGAAGATTGCAGTATGCAAATCAGATTTTTTGTTTAAAGCTCATTTGGCTTTTATTTGCTGGAACGGGATCGCTTTGGGTGGCCTGGATCAAATCTTATGTAATCTTATTTTTGACATGACAATTGGACAAGCCTTGGACCTTTAATTCATCTCACATGGTTTAATGGTCCGAGAGTCTTCCCATTTTACTCCTGCTGCGACCATGTCTACCCGAACTGTCTGCTGATCTGAACTCTTCCCAACCAGATATTCCTATGTTGTAACACTCATAACTCGCCTTCTACAGTCTTTTCTGCCTCTATGACTTGGAATACTCTTCATCCAACACTTCATGTTTTTGATTGGTATTCATCGGTTTGGTTCGAAAGTAGCATCCCAAAGCATTCTTTCATCATTTTGTTAACTGCTCGTGATAGAATGCCAACTCGTGATAAGCTGAGAAGGTGGGGAATTAAGGTATCATATGAATGCCTTCTTTGTGATTCGGCTGATGAAACTTGTGAGCATTTATTTTTCATATGCCCATTTTCATTGGATCTATGGAATACTTTGTTTGCTGCAACTCCATTCTCACCTCCCATTACCTTTGATCTCTGCCTTTGGTTCAAATCATCTTCCACAAATGCAAGGCTCAAAGTTATGTTTAAGCTAATTTTCCATGCAGTAGTTTACCTCCTTTGGAAGGAAAGAAACACGAGAATTCACAATTCAACTTCCAGACCTGTTAATTCCTTGCTGAAAGAGCTTCATTTAATCTTAAGAGCAAAGCTACATGGTATGGACCGGAAAGACTCTCTTCTTCGGCCTGCGACTTGGCTCATGTCCTCAGGCACTGATTCATACCTCCATCTATGGTTTTGGTGATTCCAACCATAGCATATCTGTCAAGACTTGGTGTTAAAATTGGTCATATTTTTTCCTGCTGCTGCGAATGAGTTTCTACAAGTTCCTTGCCGTTTAGGTGCTGTCTTTTTAATCATCTTTCAGTTGTATTAACTTTTCAAAACAATGTCTCCTTTAAAGGACAGGAGAGAAGGAAGAAAGATGAGTTAAAAAAATTATTTCATTTTATACTTTATAAGCAACCCACTTGGAGTTAATGACGGATACCTGAACCAGAGTTAATGGCGGATACCTGAACTGGAGTTAATGACGGATCTCAGACCAATTAGTCTGTGCTCAGTTATCTACAAGACAGTCTTCAAAATATTGGTCCACAGACTTCAACCTTTCCTTCAGGATATTGTCTCTGTTAACCAATCTGCTTTTTTGAGGGACAAGATGATCTATGATAATATTTTGATTACACATGAAGCAGTACATGCACTGAAAGTGGATCCGGAGATATCAATGGAGTATATGGCGGTGAAGACGGACATGTCTAAGGCATATGACAGAGTCGAAAGGAGCTACTTGAGAGCTTTATTGATTGCAATGAGGTTTTATTTGAGATGGGTTGAATGGATAATGATGTATGTATCTTCAGTCTCTTATGCAGTCATCATCAATGATCAACCCTTTGGTCTGATCACCTAGCAGAGAGGTATTAGACAATGTGATCCTTTATCACCTTTCTTGTTTGTCTTATGCACAAAGGGCTTATCCCATCTGTTGGAGGTATCTGAACACAATCATCTCATTGAAGGAATCAGATTCTCGGAGACAGGACCATCAGTGCAGCATTTATTTTTCGCTGACGACAACCTCTTCCTATGTAAAGCATCAGTGACTCAAAGCATCAATCTCAACTGAATTCTACAGTTTTATGGTGAAGCAACATGGCAGAATATTAACTACCACAAGTCGTCCATCACTTTAGGGAAAAAGGTTCCTGAACAAACATGTGAGCAAATAAAGAATAGTTTGCAAATCTCTGCAGAAGGAGGTACAAGTAAATATTTGGGACTTCCTGAGAGTGTCACGGGTTCAAAAGTAGAGAGATTTTCATATCTTAAGGAAAGAACCCAAGGTCGACTAGATGGTTGGTATATGAGGAAGCTATCACAGGGAGGTAAAGAAGTTCTATTGAAAGCATCGGCTTCTGGTCTTCATGTTTTGCCATGTCAGTATTCAGGTTGCCAAAGATGTTACTATCAAAAATCTCAAGCTCAATGGCTAACTTCTAGTGGAGCAATGAATTGGGACAAAGAAAAATACATTTGGTCTCGTGGGACCGCTTATGCTTACCTAAAAAGCTTGTTGGAATGGGTTTTAGGGATTTGGAGTGTTTCAATCAGGCCCTTAGCGAAGCAGTGCTGGAGACTTTTAGTGTACCCAGAAAGCTTATGTGCCAGATTTCTCAGAAGCCGATATTTCCCGACTGGTAACATCTTATCAGCGGTAACTGGGACAAGAGAATTGTATGCTTAGAAGAGCAACATTTTTGGCAGAAAATTATTACTGAAGGGTTTAAGACATGAGGTTGGAAACGGGGGCAACACTATTGTGTGGGTGGATAAATGGGTGTTGGATCCGGCTGAAGGTCTACGAGCTCCATGGATAAAGTATCACCTTTGATGTGAATTTAACAGCGAGATCCCTGATTAACATAACCTCTAGAAGATGGGATACTCGAACTCTAGAGGATTTGTTTGTTCCTGGAGATGTAGTGTCAATCAAAAATAAACAGCCAGTGGTACCTAGAGAGGATTATCATTCACGGAGATTCAACAGAAGTAGAAAGTTGACTGTCAAGTCAGCCTACTAGTTGCTTGCGATCTCAAAACAAAGGAAAGCCAACCACAAATTTATAAGTTTCCTTCCTTAAATCCAATCAAAGAGCAGGTGTGGAAGATAATCATGGTGCCAAAGATCAAATGTTTCATTTGGAAATCGATTAGTGAGGCTCTTCTGGTGACTGATTTGATTATTTCCAGGGAAACTGAAAACTACTGTCAGGTGTGTGGAGTTCAGGGTGAATCTATAAACCATTGTTTGTTCTTGTGCGATGTGCCTAGGCAGGTATGGGCTCTTGCGGGGATCCCGCACCCACCGAATGGATTCTATGCAAACTCTGTTTTACGAAAACATGAGTTTCTTGATGCGCCTTCTAGTATGAGAATGGGGAATATTGATTTCAACAGGGCTTGACCATGGGTATTGTGGCAAATCTGGGAAAGCATGAATGCTCTTTTATTTAAAGTAGCAAGATGGAGCGCCTTTGAAATCGCTCACAATGAAAAGAATGATGCGATGAGTGGTTTATGGCCCAAATGCTAGATCAAGAAATTGACTAGGAAGGAGAGGATACCCAGAACAAAAGAGTAGCTTTCTGGAAACCACCACATCAGAATGGCTGATGTGTAACATTGTAGAAGATTGGGATAAGATCTCTGGTAGTTTATGTACAACTTAGGTCTTAAGAAAACATAGAGGGGTGGTTCTCTATCAAAGTAAAAGAGCTTTTTCGAGGATTATAAATGGAGAAGAAACCAAACTTGTTAGGAAATACGGGGCAAATTTTTTTTGTGGAAAATTTAGAATTTGTGGGAGCGGGAAGAAAACACACAAAATTGTTAACGGAGTTCGGCCAATCTTGCCTACGTCTCCGGACCTGCTACAGGTCTTTTATTAATAACCCGGGAGAATTTACAATGCTCTCAACTCACACCCGAAAAAAAAAGTTTTTTTTTTTTTCTTCTCACGAAGAAGTTTTTCTTCTTCTTTCTTCTTCTCTCTTTCTCTTTGGATTTCTGGGATGGTTCTTCTCCTCACCATAAGCATAGTATTTATAGGAGATCATGAGGGTGGTAGATGGCTCACAATCTTTGAAAAAAATGAGCCAGCAAATTTGACTCGTGCACTCTTTTGTTGACATTATTGGAGCCAACATTTTTGACTTGTGCATTCTTGCCACCGTCCTTCACCAACCTTCAATTATCACGTGCTTTACAATCTCCCACTTGAAGACTGATTTCAATCTGTCTTCACACCTTGATCAATGTAGCAGGTCTTCTCAGCTTGTTACTCCAACAAGCCAACTGAGGTTTCACACAACCTCAGCTTCTCACACGGCACGACCTTCGTCAGCATGTCTGCCGGATTCTTACTTCCTGGGATCTTCTCAAGCACCAACACTTCATCTTCTAACGCTGATCTGATGAAATGATATCTCCGATGTATGTGCTTCGTCCGAGCGTGGTAAACCGGATTCTTTGCCAAATCGATGGCACTCTTACTATCACAGTACAACACACTTTTCCCTTGGTCATGGTCCAGCTCTTGTAGAAAAGACTGTAACCATATCATCTCTTTTGTTGCCTCCGTAACCGCAACATACTCAGCTTCACAGCTTGATAGAGATACAATTTTCTGCAACTTTGAAACCCAACAAATTGCAGTACCACCAAAAGTGTAGACATATCCGGTTGTGCTCTTCGTGCTGTCAATGTCGCCTCCGTTGTCAGCATCAACATATCCCTGCAATCCCGTCTCAGACTTCGTGAAACATAGCGACAAACTTGGATTCCCTTTCAGATATCTGAAAATCCACTTAACAGCTTCCCAGTGTTCCTTTCCCGGATTGCTCATAAACCTGCTAACCACTCCCACTGCATGTGCAATGTCTGGCCTTGTACATATCATCGCGTACATCAGGCTGCCTATAGCAGAAGCATATGGAACTTTATCCATATATGCCATCTCGTCTTCCGTCTTTGGAGATTGATCTCTGGATAACCGAAAATGACTTGCCAGCGGAGTATTGACTGGCTTTGCGTCATCCATGTTAAACCTCTTGAGGACTTTCTTCACATACTCCTCTTGTGATAGCTTAAGACCCTCCTTGCTTCTACTGATTCTCATCCCTAGAATCTGTCTTGCTTCTCCAAGGTCTTTCATCGCAAACTCTTCCGAGAGTTTCGTCTTCAAGTTATTGATCTCATGCAAGTTTGCTCCTACTATCAGCATGTCATCCACATATAGGAGCAATATCAAGTAGGACTCTTGAACCTTCTTGAAGTAACAACAGTGGTCAGCTTCACACCTCAAGAAACCAACGCCTTTAATAAAGCTGTCGAACCGCTTATACCACTGTCTTGGAGCTTGTTTCAAGCCGTACAAACTCCTTTTCAGCTTGCAAACAAGGCTTTCTTCCCTTTAACTTCAAAGCCTTCGGGTTGCTTCATATAAATTTCCTCATCCAAATCACCGTGAAGAAATAACGTCTTCACATCCATCTGCTGAAGATGCAGCTCTTCTTGTGCTACCAGCCCAAGAACCGTTCTGATGGTCACCATCTTGACTACAGGGGAGAAGATTTCAGTGTAGTCAACGCCTTCTTTTTGTTGGAATCCCTTCACAACAAGCCTCGCTTTATAGCGATTACTCCCATCAGGTTCTTCTTTTATTCGGTAGACCCACTTGTTATGCAGTGCCTTTTTCCCCTTAGGCAAAACTGCTAACTCCCACGTGTGATTGGATAACAATGAGTCCATCTCGTCGTTCATTGCAAGCTCCCACTTGATCGACTCATCCACTTGCATAGCCTCTTCATAACATTCAGGCTCTCCTCTGTCTGTGAGCAGAATGTAGTTGAGCGATGGAGAAAATCTTACAGGCTTTCTGATGACTCTACTTGACCGTCGTAACTCCGTGATAGGTGTATATGGGACCACTTCAGAATCATCACTCTCTTCAGCCTCACCACTCTCGTCTTGAGAGATTTCTTCTTCTGCTGTTGGGGTATCCTGTGGCAACCCTGGTGTCAGGATATCATCTAAGTCAACAGCTCCAGGCTCTTTCCTCTCCGAGCCTTCTCTTAGCTTATCCTTGTACAACTCTTCTTCGTTGAACACAACATTCTTGCTGCGGATGATCTTCCGATTTTCATCATCCCAAAACCGGTAACCAAACTCCGTGTCACCATAACCGATGAAGTAACACTTCTTAGACTTCGAGTCAAGTTTACTTCTTGCAGCATCGTCAATGTGAACATAAGCTAAGCATCCAAACACCTTTAGATAAGAAAGGTTTACTTTCTTTCCACTCCAAGCTTCTTCAGGGATCTTAAATCCCAATGGCACAGACGGTCCTCTGTTGATTAAGTAGGCTGCAGTATTGATTGCATCTGCCCAAAACGTCTTTGGCAATCCACAGTGCAATCTCATGCTCCTTGCACGCTCGTTCAAGGTTCGGTTCATCATTTCCGCTATTCCATTTTGTTGAGGCGTTCCAGGAATAGTCTTCTCCATCTTGATTCCGTTATCAGTGCAGTATCTTTTGAATTCGCCGCTGATATACTCACCACCATTATCAGACCTTAGACACTTCAACTTGAGATTTGTCTCAACCTCAACCATGGTTTTCCATCTCTTGAAAACCGAGAACACTTCATATTTGTTCTTCATGAAGTAGACCCACACCTTTCTTGTGGAGTCATCAATAAAGGTCACATAATAGTACGAACCTCCCAGCGATGCAATAGGAGCGGGTCCCCACACGTCAGTGTGCACCAACTCTAACTTCTCAGACTTTGGCTCTCTTCCTCCTTTCAAGAAACTAACTCGTTTCTGCTTTCCAAGGACACAACTTTCGCACATCTGATGATCCACCGTCTTCAGATCTGGAAGAGCACCATTTGCCACCATGAGTTTCATCCCCTTCTCACTCATGTGCCCTAACCTGCAATGCCACAACTTGGTTTGTTTGGCATCCTCGACAACAGCAACAGTGTCTTGATAACTCGTCGTCATATAGAGAGTGCCTCTTTTATGACCTCTAGCAACCACCATGGAACCTTTCTTGGCTCTCCAGGCTCCACCACCAAAGTTGACATCGTGCCCCGTGTCATCAAGTTGACCTACCGAGATTAGATTTCTCATCAACTTTGGCACATGTCTGACCTTCGTAATCTTCCACACCCGTCCATCTGACATCTTCAAATTGATATCTCCAATACCAACTATGTCCAAAGGTAATCCATCAGCGAGATATACCTTTCCGTAATTTCCAGCAACATAATTCTCCATAATGTTGTGGTGCGGTGTGGTGTGAAATGACGCTCCTGAGTCAAGCACCCATGAATCTATTGGGCTATCGACATAGGAGATTGACGCTTTGGTGTTATTTCCAGCTGCATCATGAGCTCCACTTTTCCTCGGGGAATCAACAGACACTACCAATGCGTCAGCGATTTCACGTGTCACTGCATTGGCTCCGCCTCTAGTGTTGTCTTCCTTCTTCGGTGGTGCCCGGCAATTCTTCTTAATGTGGCCTGTCTTTCCACAATTCCAGCACTCTGCAGGCTGTCTGAATTTGGACTGACCCCGTCCACTCCTTGACTTCGATCTGCCATAACTCTGGTTACTTCTATCTGGGTTTCTCCCTCTGTTTTCCACGTTGAAAGCAGAGCTCGTTGATGCTTCCCCAGAGTCTATCCTTCGAACTTCCTCGGCAAGGATACGATCTCTAACATCATTGAATTTGAGCTTTTGAGTACCCACAGAATTACTAACCGTTGCCCGCATTGGCTCCCAACTATTTGGCAGAGATGCCAACAAAATCAGTGCTCGCACTTCATCTTCAAACTCGATTTCAACCGATGATAGTTGGTTGACAATCGTGTTGAACTCGTTCACATGTGCGGCAACCAGGCCACCTTCTTCCATCTTCAAATGAAAGAGTTTCTTCATGAGAAATACTTTATTATTTGCCGAAGGTTTCTCATACATATCAGAGAGAACTTTCATGAGCCCTTCAGTGGTCTTCTCCTTCGCAACGTTGTGAGCAACGTTCTTCGACAGTGTTAGCCTTATAACACCCAGAACTTGTCTGTCAAGGAGCTCCCACTCAGCTTGATCCATCTTCTCAGGCTTCTTGCTCAGTGGTTGATGAAGCTTCCGTCCGTACAGATAATCTTCAATTTGCATTCTCCAAAATGCATAGTCTGTACCATCAAATTTCCCGATACCGTGTGTTGAACCGTCTTCGCCTCCCATCGTTTCTGAAACCACCGTGTTTAAAACACCTCCGTCGATGAACCGATGTTACCGACAAATTCACTATTCACGAAATCACTATTCTCGTGAACAGTAACCCACTATTCACAAAATCACTATTGTGAACAGTAACCCACTATTCACAGTAACCCACTATTCACAAAATCACTATTGTGAACAGTAACCCACTATTCACAAAATCACTATTGTGAACAGTAACCCACTATTCACAAAATCACTATTGTGAACAGTAACCCACTATTCACAAAATCACTATTGTGAACAGTAACCCACTATTTTAAACAGTAAGCCACTGTAGCTCTGATACCAGTTGTTAGGAAATATGGGGCAAATTTTTTTTGTGGAAAATTTAGAATTTGTGGGAGCGGGAAGAAAACACACAAAATTGTTAACGGAGTTCGGCCAATCTTGCCTACGTCTCCGGACCTGCTACAGGTCTTTTATTAATAACCCGGGAGAATTTACAATGCTCTCAACTCACACCCGAAAAAAAAAGTTTTTTTTTTTTTTTTCTTCTCACGAAGAAGTTTTTCTTCTTCTTTCTTCTTCTCTCTTTCTCTTTGGATTTCTGGGATGGTTCTTCTCCTCACCATAAGCATAGTATTTATAGGAGATCATGAGGGTGGTAGATGGCTCACAATCTTTGAAAAAAATGAGCCAGCAAATTTGACTCGTGCACTCTTTTGTTGACATTATTGGAGTCAACATTTTTGACTTGTGCATTCTTGCCACCGTCCTTCACCAAACTTCAATTATCACGTGCTTTACAAAACTGACAACGATTCTCTGGGCCGTTGAAAGTATGACAAGCATGAGAATTACAAACATAATTTTTGTAGGAGAATATGCAGAGATGTTCGGGGCTGTCTTTCAGCCAAACGAATGGCTGTCCTTTGCCTTTTTGGTTCGTAAATTAAGAGTGCATTAAGGAATATTCAGGAATGGAAAGTGTTAGTTGTGCAAAAAGAGGCCAACAGAGGGGCTACGATCATAACGCAAAGCATGAACAATTTGGGTCTGATGCAATCTTATGTGGCGATAAGTCATCATGAATGGTGTTCACCTGTCTTTCTCGATGAAAGTAGTTCCCTCTGAGGTGCCTAGTCTGAAGCAGGGCTCTGGAGAGGGGATGGAGTTGCTGTTTTTTGGTAGGGGTTAGGTTACTCGTATTTTTTGAGGGGTATGTCCTGATTTTACTCCCATGTTTGATGGTTTGTTAGTATCAGCTATACAAGGCTCTATAGTTTTATTTATAAAATGAAGTTCATATGAAAAAAAAAACAACCCACTTGGATATCCATTTCTCATTCAAACCAACTCTGATTTTGACATGTAGATACACTACTTCATAGTGTCCAACTTTTGGTTATTCCAACAAACGTCTTCGCCTGGAAACTTACTGAAAAATGGTCTTATACCATTTTGTCAAAACGAGTTCCAATAAGAGAAACAAGGAGATGGACCACATCAGAGTCAAACTAAGCAAAAACAAAAGTTGTTTCGTCTGGTAGCCCAAACATAGAACCTTAGTTAAGGGAGATAGGAGAGGCTCACATTAGACCATCATGAGAATCCATCAAGCAACACTCAACTATCAAGCTTAAACATTATAACCATCTGGGACACCACTAAAAATCAAAGAGAAGAGGGGCTGACCAACACTATCAAGACCATTCCTTGATGTCGAATAGCACAGAGCCAATCCTCAAGTCCTCCTCTAGCAGCAAAGTAAAAAAAACTAGACTCCGAGCTCAAAAACCACCGAGAGAGACATATCACACCTGATAAAATCAAACACAACCCAACCTCGAAAAATAACAGAAGAAATGAAGGGAACGACCCAAAGCTTACCCACCAAAGATAAAGGAAGTCATGACTCACTACAAAGAAAATCACTGATACCATCAAGACACTTCAAACAACAAGACACTCCAAACAATACACTACTTCCCACAATCAAAAGGAGCTAAAAGTTCTTTAAGGAAAGCCAAAACGGTAACTAATGGGAACAAGAGGAGATTCCATCTGATACATAATAGGCGTTAAGCAGTCCTCGCCACTTAACCTCAATTCAATGAAACCATTTGAAACCAATAGCCAAACTTGCACTTATTACGAACAAATGTCCCACATCGGAAGTTGGAAGAGATCCTAAATAATATTTAAGATACATGGACCAATCCATTTAAAACCAATTGGTTTTAGGTTGGAAGTCCATCTAACTTAACATGGTATCAGAGCCCGATCCAAACAATCCAACCCGATCCATTATCAATCCAGCCTTAAGTCGTTCCATCGATCCTTGCCCAAACATTCTGAGATTGGTGCTCAAAGAGCCATCATCTCGAGTGGGCGTATTAGGGAAAAATGTCTCACATCGAAAGTTGGAAGGGATCTGAGTAATATATAAATAAATGGACCAATCTACTTATCACCAATCTATTTTAGGTTGTAAGTCCATCTAAGTTAACAACATTGCGATCGGTGGCTAAATGGAGAAATGATTCCTCACGAAGTAACAATGGGCAACATGATATAACCAAGACGCAGATCTGTCGGGAGCCACTATCACACCACAATTTATCCCGAGAAACTTGCTGCCACAATGATTGAAGAAAATCAATAACTTCTCCACCGTCAATCAAAGATCATATTGAAACAAAGAAACGAAAAGTGACCGACGAGAGCCCTCTCGCGGCATCGCAAGACACCAGACGACGTAGAGGCTAGAAGAGCAGAAGATGCGAGATCTTTGTCTAAATCGGATGTGTGAGAAAAAGATGAAGACACGTGAAACCCAAGGCACCATCTGAAAATTTGGGGCCTTAAACATTTCTTAAGAATATATTTTTAAAAAAAAACATAATTTAGAAGCATATACCTATGTAAAAGTGTTTAAGTTTTTTAGGTACTAATGCCAATGTTTTATCGGGCTTGCTCCAGATCTGGCCCTAGTGAAACCATACCCTAGGTGGGTCTTGCAAAAAATTTCTGCTTAGATAAAAATTAATTTCATAGAAAAAATGATTGATGTTAAAGCTATAATTGGTGACAAGGAAAAACAGTAAGAACAAAAGAAAAAGAATAAAATCATAGTAATGAATAAAAGTATATGATTGATATTATTGTGCTTGATATATCACCATTAAAAACACTAATATGATCGATATTAATTAAATGTAACTTTACCGTAAACTTGATATTACTTTTTGAATTTATCTTTAAAAGAAGACTATTTCATAAATATCATAAATTTATGATGAAAAAAATTAAACTAACATTCATATTTTTTGAATAAATGTTAAATTTTATACATCCAAAAACCTTTTATTAAACATTTATAGACGTTTAAATTCAATCTCATCTTTTAAATACTAAATTTTAAACAATGACCACTAAACTCTAAAATCAAAAGTTAGAGTATATTTTATTGAAGATATATTTTAAAAATGGTATCTACCTTATGGGATTTCAAGTAATTTATGTTGATATTACCGCAATAGTGACCTTGTTTGATACAAATTCTGGATCTGCTGATGTGGGAGAATTTTAACTCCTCGGATTCAAGAAGTAATATAGACCTCAAATCAAAGACAGTCAACATATGTAACAGAGCAAGAGGAGGTGTCTGGTCCTTCTATTTACTATGTGACTCTTAGAGCATCCACAATGGTGTTACCCATTGTGGATCCTTAACTATTCACTTTTTTTTTTTCATTTTCAGATTATTAAAAGAAAAAAAAGATATTCTAACCAATCTCGGGCCGCCATGTGTCATGGGAGGCCGCAAACAGTGTAAGGATCAATCTTTATTTAGAGATTTTAAGAATCGAATCCTTAACTTTTAGTGAGGTCCACCGATTATTTAATTATTTTTTCCCTAAGGACTCCCCTTAAGGACTTTCCATTGTGGGTGCTCTTAAATAGTTAAATTGGAATTTACACGGTGACTTGATGGAAAGAAAAAGGTATCCAAATAACAAGACTTCGTTTAAAGAAGGTTTCAACTGATGTGAATGGTCTTACTTGAGTTTGTATATATATGATATGAGTAATCCAAATGAAGTCTACAGACGTTTATCTCTGGATCGGTCTAGGAGAATATTTATATACCTGCTTTTGGATCTGGATTCGGATTCTTACAGGTAGATCCGTCATTTTAATTTTTTGATGCACAAACCACTTCAAAACCCTAACAATTGCCTCCCACGCACATGGTTATTCACGTAGCGATGGAGCAAAAACTATATTTATGGACCGTGTGGATTTTTTTTTGATAACTTACGAGTAAATCTCATGCCTAAATATATCTAGACTAATTTTTTGGAGGCTTGTGACCTACAGATAGACTCGCGCACCAGATTTATAAATGGACCGAAGATAAGGGCACATGTCCATGTGGGATGTCGAAAGACAATCATTCGGTAGTTTCCTACAATCGTTCGGTAGTTTCCTACAGTAGGGTTCGAACTCACAACCTGGATACCCAAAGGATGACCACGATATTCGGAATAATAAGAAAATAAAAAATTGGCAAATTCTAAATTACTAACGTAGTTATTCTTTAATTAGGTTGGATAATAACATCAACAACGGTAGTGTTATGGCACCCTACAAATTGTATATTATTGATGCTTATTATAGTTTCAGTGCATAAGATTTTTTTTAACTAACAAGATGTAAAAAGTTGATAATGTATGCGATCACACTCTAGTCTCTGCATTGAGCTTTGATTGGACCGAATATATGATCGATTTAGCTATATTGATTATATATTTTTGCAAAAAAAAATATCGATTATATTTTTGAAGCAACTAATTTTCTTACAATAAATTCTAGATCATCGACTAATGACTATTAGCCTCTTTGAATAATCAGTTTATTTTTTCTAGACGCACTTTATTGGCTCTTTCCTCAATTTTTTGCGTGAAACTGAAGTCGAACTGTCGTACTCAATAAACATAATGGAGTGTCAAACTCCACTTTCCCTAATAGATCCAAACTATAAATTTTATCCTCTCCAAAAATAGGCATATTGTGTGATACTATTTGATATGCAGTAGAGACAACAACAAACAACTGAAAGTGGTATGTCTTTCTCTTTTAACTCGTAGAAGAGGAAAAGAAATTTCAACCACATTGGTAAGCTTCTTTGACGGGAAATGGTCAACCATGTTTCAACGATCACAATAGTTACCCAACCTTTCTTGTTCTTCATTCTAACTTACATTCAAAATGATTTTTACGTATTTTTGTATATTTTTTGAGTAGTTATCAAGTTAGTATACGTAAATGAAACATATATATATATATATGTACGTATATATGTATATGTACGTATGTAAAATTTAGATGGGACAATTTCAATTCTACCATAAATATGATACTATTTTCAAACTTCAAATATAACTATTCTCATAAATACTTTAATCTTGTGATAAAAAGACTAATCTATTCGTCATATATGTTTAATTAAAAGGTTATTTTTGACAAATATATGTGTTTTTCTCAAGAGATAAGAAGTTCATTTAACTACATTCTAACTTTTTTTTTATTTTGAAACACTAACTACATTCTAACTATTTAGAATTTTATATGACAAAATTTTATTGAGAGTAATGGGTTCTGATGATGACAATATATTCGCAACATGAGAAATTATAAAGTATATAGTGTTACATTTTATGATATATTTCCTCTCAAAAGTCAAAACTAGTTGATAGTACTAGAGAGAAACTAATAGTCAGAATAATTTCTCCTGACACGGAACGTCTAGTAAACATTCCTCTTGTGCTGTTCAAAATCCACCATTAAATCACGACAACTAGACTTCGAGTCTAATATATATATTACACCTACCTACACACACCACAAAGCCCCTATTCATCATCCCAACGATCTTGTCTAATTTCATCACACATAAAAAAAACATGATCTCTAGGGTTTTTGACTTCATGAAGAAATCCAAATCCATCCAACTAAACAACAACCTATTCCTCGATCTTCTCTCTTCTTCATCATCAACCAAACCCAAAGCTTTGCATGATGTCTTCATCAACCACAGAGGGTCCGACACAAAGAGAAACATCGCAACGTTGCTTTACGACAACCTCAGTTCCCGTAACTTACGTCCATTCTTGGATAGCAAGAACATGAAGCCTAGAGATAAGCTTTTTGATCATATCAACCGGGCCATTCTCACTTCTAAAGTCGCTGTAACCGTGTTTTCTCCCAACTATTGCGATTCTTATTTCTGTTTGCACGAGCTTGCTCTTATAATGGAGTCCAAGAAAAGGGTTATACCGATATTTTTCGACATCAAACCTTCACAACTTGATGTTATGATCGAAAAGGTGACATGTTCTGATCATGAAATACAACGGTTTAGATGGGCTCTTCAAGAAGCTAAAGATACCGTTGGGCTTACGTTCGATTCATGTAAAGGGTAAGTCTTAGTTTACATTCTATATAACCAAATGTTCTATAAAAACTTCTGATCTAACTCACGAGTTCTTCTTCTTTTTTTTGGCGCATTTTAGGAGCTTATCAGAGGTTGTTACAATTGCATCAGATGTTATCGTTGAGAGGTTGGTGGAGTTAGAGGATGAACATGAAGATGTTTAGGCGTTGGAAGAACTCTAATTAATTCCAAATCAAACGCTTCTCTCAAACATATAGTATTTTTAAAAGTTCCTATGATTGATAAATTTAATTGATTTCATTCATGCACATATATCCCAACGTATCGATAGTTGACAGAGGAGACAACATTTTTTTAATGAAGATTTCTAATCTTCATTATTCTTTGTAATTTTTTTTTTTGTGTTTGGCAAGTATTTTCCTTTGTAAGCTCACAAAGATAATAACATTCTCTCTTTCTAATACCGAAAATGTTTGTTATAAAGTATTGACGTTACAAATACCATTTTTCACTTCTTTTTCTGTACGTACACTTTTTGGAACCCTGGTCTACAGAAGGATCAAGGTTTTAATACATGATAAAGTTTAGTTTTACATTTTTGTATAGACAATAATAAACCCAAAAGATATTTTTAAGAAAATATCTAAATAAAAAATAATGGTATCATATTTCTAAAACTAATAGAATAATATTAATATATAATAAATTATAAATTATATGAAAATATCAAATTCTGATCTTATTTTAAAGATATTTGGAAAATATCCTATTTAAGATTTTTAATTTGAAATACACTTTAATTACCACACTTGTCTGACATATATATATTAAGACGTGTTTAACCAGATTTAAATTTAATATTAGATTTAGTAACTAAAATTTGTAAATTACTGAAGTAAATATTAAGATTTATGATTGGATAAATATTTCAAATTTTATTTTTAGGAATCATTTTATTTTTTTATCAACAGAGAGATTTTAGTAGCAAAGTTATATTTCCTAATACATAATATGTGAAAACTCACTAATCTCCAAAGGTCATTAGCTCAATGGAAATTACTACTAGGGCTTTGAATGGTTTGGCTGATGCCTTGGCTAAGAATAAATGTTTCTTAAGTATGTCTCATTTTTCTATTAGTATGCTAAAAGCCACTTTTCATATTATTGAGGTTATTGAAAAATAATAACCATAATGTTTATAATTACTTATAAAGATACTAAAGGACCAATAGAGTTTCCAAACATCTGAAACTTTCTAGATAATTGGATATTTTCATAAGCATCAAACTGAGTTTGTAGATTAGATATTCCAATAACTGATAAGAAAAAATGATTATAATACAATATGATTTGAACGCACATCAATTTATAGTGGAAAAACATATTTTTGTAATTCTCAAAGGCACATTGTATTAAAAACACTTTCTACATATGATTTTATAAATTATTGCTAACTATGTGTCTATTATCTAAGGAAAGTAAAAAAGGCCAATAATAAACATGTGATAAGAAATTGGTACACTTTATCCACCACATAAACTCAAGAGCTCTAAACCTAATCTCATCCAAACCTTTCTTAGTCTCCTTCGTTTTTTACGGCTAAATTACCCATTTTCTACTGATTTTTTAACTTTAATCTTTAATCTGACGAAGAACACTTATTTCGATACAGTAATTTATCCCACCGAGTTGCCTCTTCGAGTCGCTGCCATGCTCTCCAACGATCTGAAGATGAAAAACAGGGTTCCATTTGCTTCCACAGAGAATTTGAGTTCTATAGTTCTTCTTAGGCTATGTGCAACTGCTCATCTATTTCAGACACTTTTAGATGGATTCAGCATTCATCATCACTATTTCAGGGAAAAGTCACCTCTCAATCCGTGAAATCAAGATTTTCTACGTCACAAGAAAGTTCTCCATGTTGTTTTGGTGTCCAAGATTCTGCCTTCTTTGGAAAATCAGGCTAAAAGAGAAATCAAGCGATAAGCTTATAAAAGTTTCTTGAAGTCAACACTACCCAGTGAATAAGAAGAAGATGTAGTGGATTTTTCTTCCAAATTGTAGTCTTAAAAATATCAATCCACAATGCACAATTCAGTCAAATTACTTTTTTGGATGCAGTTTGATGGATACTATTCTAATTGATATTGTTTGTTATTTTAAATAGATTTACTTTAGTGAATATGATCTTGTGGATGTTAGTGTTTACATTTGTGGATAAGTTATTATGGATACTTTTGTAGATAGTCTTCCATTTGTTATGTGGATACCTTTTATGGTTAAGCTTTTGTGGATTCGGTTTCTTTTCATCGATCATTTTTGTGGATATGATTTTGCATACATGTTTATGAATACATTTTTTTGGCTACCTCTTGCGGTTTACCTTTTGTAGATTTGATGTATAAGACATCTCTATCGTGGATCGATTTTTTTTTACATTTTCTTCTGATTTACATCCAAATAAACTAGATTTTTATTTTATATATTCTTCCATTCTTGTCACATTGACTACTCACAACCGACAAACATATTCAACATGAACAACAAAGGATTTAGCACATACAACCAATAGATGCATCACTTGAATAGTTTCTCCCCAAAACATAAACCTAATATTAAAAGAAAAAAAACTCAGATTCAAATCTATTTGAACTTGTACACAACTTTCCTATTCACACTTTCTAAATCCACGAAATCTCAATCCATAAACCATACGTCCACACATCATATGTCCACACATCTCATCTAAATCATTCTTGTCCACTCTTACCCTGTTCACCCTTACCATGTTCACACTCTCTTGGTCACACTTCTTAAATCCACACTACCCCTAAGAATGAAGCTATAAAGTGATTTCTCATCGTCAATCACCTGCACATCGAGTAATATAGAAATAAGCTATTATTTCTTCTTCAAAACCCAACTAACACCGTCATAATCAAAATCAAAGGAGAACCCATAATCAAATAATATTCGAACGACCCACACTAACTTTCGTAAAAAGATTCAAGTTCGCTTGAAGTAGCAGAGAGCACAATTATTATAATCCTTAAAAAGTTTAAATTTTGAATTTAATACGAGTCACTATCAGCCACTTCTATACTCAAACTTTATCACTTCTTCATCACCTAAACTTTGTCAAAAACTCTTGTAAAATACAACAAAACTACATACATTGCATTTAAAACTCTTGTTAAATCAATTGTGTTTCTAATAATATTGCATTTACAACATGTTTCAATTTTCTTTTCACATTAGCATTACAAACAACAATCACTTTATTCTTTTAATTTGAAACCAATCTTATTGTTGAGTTTAAAGTCCAAAAACAAACATATCTCCACTAATTTTCCTTTTCAACTGATTGTCCTCTTCCTTTAATTATTCCAAAGAGTTTTTTTTGTCCTAAATTCACGATTTCATGCATAAAATGCTCATACACATAAATATGTATCAACTTCCAAATAAGTTTGAGTAATTAACTCTTATACATCATATATAACTTAAGGAGAGAAAGAAACAATCCAAGGCATCTACTTAGAACTAAGTACTCAAGCTGCTCGTATAGAATTCTAGATGCTCTGCTTGTTTGTTTCGATATCAGCTCAGTAAGAAACTAAGCTAGGCCTCGGTGATGTTGTGATGGGCCAGAAAGTGGTTTATGGAAGCCCAGTCCAAGACTTATATATGCAGTATATATGCAGTATATATGCATGAGTTCCTCGGCATTTAGGTCAAGCTGTTAACCTGCAAACAAAGCAACACAAGAGAACTACGTTGGAAACAAAGAAGAAGAAAGCCCAAGGAGAAAGGAGAGAGATAAAATAGCTTAGGCTTAAGACTATTTGTATCTATTCTACTTGGTGTTCTGCTCTTGGATAAAAGCTAACTCTTGTAACCCAAACACTAAACATCACAAGTTTGTGTGGTGTGTGTAATCTCTTTGATCTAGTGGAGTTTGGGAGCATAAGTTCTCCCACGAGACGTACCGGTTAGAAGCCGGGAAATCGTTAAATTGCTTGTGTCTTTTACTTTAAGTTTAGTTTAGGTCTAAAGATTACTTGAATTCTAAGCAATCTTAGGTCAATAATCTCTACACTGCTTGACGAGGTTAGAAATAAATAGGCGCAAACAATCCAAGGCATATGTTTCTACTTTCTACTAAGGTATGTGTTTCAGAATTCTATACACAAGGCAAAATAGGCGCAGACATGGCGAAGCACATCAGACTGCATCAATTATAATTCAGTCATAGAGAAGCTGGCTCGTAACAGAATCTTCTCTCACTCGAGGACGAAGAAGAAGACGATTGGATACGCGGTTATGTCAACTTGGTTTGGCTCACGTCACACTTAGGCCATGTTTATCCACAGTCTCTTAAGGTGATGTTCTAAACTTAATTTGACTCTTCTTTTTTTTTTTAAAAAAAAAAATTGGTTAAGGGACGGCTCTTATGTCTCTTATTTAAGAGACGGTTCTTAGGTTTTCTTACTTAAAAGCTAAGAAACGTCTCTTAGAAAAGTTAAAAACTCCTACTAAGAGACCTCCAATAAACATGCCCTTAGCTCTCTTTTGTACATAAGTTTCTTTAGCTATTTTTCAAATTCATTTATGCATAAGCTTTAGCAACAATATAACACAAGTTGTAAAAAGGTTCTTGGGAAAATTTTACTTTTACACTTTGTTTAGTACCATTATTCATCCTTATCATAAATAGAAGGGCATTTTCATAAATACATCAATCATTAATGTGTAAAAGACTAAAATAACCTTACCTTATCTTCAACTCATAGCTTCTTCTATGTTCTGCCGTCGAGATCCATTTACTCTCTCCGTCGAGATCCATATTCTCCCTCTCTCACGCAGCCAGCGACAAAAGCGATTACGGAGAATCGAGACTCAAAACCTCCACAATGTCGGCTCATGTACAAGATTCACAACTTGTATGTTTCTAATTTGTGTATTCACAAAAAATCAACGAAGGTAGGTTTAGACTTCTCATTCGAATGGTTCGATCTAAGAGAAAGAGTTCGATGATGAACATTGAGTTTTTAAAAGTTTAGGTTCAAGTAATTTTAGATTTTTTTTTCCTTCTGTTATCCAAAAAACAAATACGGTTGACTTAGACTTGTCATTTAAATAGTTCTAGTTAAGAGAAATATTTTCGGATAGTGAACACTTCATTTTAAAAATATATAATCCCTTATAAATCTGGATTTCATGATATTGTTAAAAATACAACTCAATGATTTATAGTGTTTTATAAAGAAGTTTTTAAAGAAGAGTTGGTCATATATGTCTATAAAAACATATAAATGTGTCAACTTGAGAAGTCTTTTCTTTATTATCCTATATTCTTTGTAAGACTGTTATCGAAATATATAAACATTATGCTTAGAAAAGGTATCTTTAGACTATGATTAAAAGTTAACATCACCTTTTTATTTCGTTTTTGTAGTTAGATAGCAATAAATTTTGCATGTGCTTCTAACTTGTAACAGAAAACTGAGAAGTCAAAAGAAACTGAAGAGGTCACCAAAACCAAGGTTTGTTAGTTATGAAGTATCCATATTCTTAGTACAATGTTATATTCACATATAATTTTTCAGGAAAATGGACAGAATGCCCAAAAAGAATTGGATGATAGAGAAGTTTTACAATCTTATATAGATGCCCGAAGACAGCAAAACACAAAGGTTATTGTGTTTTCGATAATTTATAAGGCTTTATTAAATTCAAAATTGTTAAGTTATTTTTTGTCTTCTAATATTAGGAAAAGAAGAAAGGTGTCAAACATCCACGTGAGAGATGGGTATGAGAAAGCCTTAAAAACTAAAGAAGTGAGTGAAAATATGACATTATCTAATAACTGAATTATTATTGTGCTACAAATCTTGTTGGAGTTTCTTAGAGAATCTAGTGTTTGATGAATGTATGAATATTATTGTGTTTTGGATTTTGTTTAACTGAAGAAAATTATGAACACATAGGTAGTTTTTAAAATTATAAACCTTTATAAATGTGTTATTGGTTTTTTCTTCTAAAATAAGGGCAGACAAAAGATGAAGAAAAATAACAAGTGGAAGCTGATGACGGTGATAAAGAAAGAGAAACTTCAAAAAATCGATGAAGTTGGCTAATTTATAAATCTTTATTAACTGAGACTATAGTTTTTAAAATTATAAGCATTTATAAATCTGTTATTCTTTTCTTTTTTTTGAAATAGGGGCAGACACAAGATGGAGAATAACAACAAGTGGAAGTTGATGTTGAAGTCGGCGACAATGATAAAGAAAGAGAAAATTCAAAAATTAATGAAGTAAGCTAATTTATAAAAAAATTTAAACTGAGACTGCCAATTTTAAAAATTATAAGCCTTTATAAATTTGTTATTGTTTTTTTTAAAAGATAGGGGCATACACATGATGAACGAAAACAATGGAAGCTGATACTGAAGTCTAGGAGTCCGTGCAAGTTAAAAAGAAGAAACGAGGAAGAAGAAATAAGGTAAATAATCCTCTTTATAATGGTTTATAAAGTGTTGTTTCAAATTTCATAGACTATTTCTAAATATTATTTCCGATGTTCTTAATTATTTTGCTTATAAATAGAGTTGTTGCTAGCATTTCCAAATAATAATAAAGAAAACAAAAGAAACCATCTAGGGAAAATTCATTTGATGATGTGATAGGAAGTGTATTGGAAGATCTAAACCTCAAGGTGTGAATTAAAAGACAATAACAAAGTCGATTACATTACCAATAAGCATAACAATTTTGAATTTAATAAAGCCTTTATAAAATTGTTATTGTTTTTTCTTGAAAATAGGGGCAGATACAAGAGGAATGAGAACAACAACTAGAAGACGATGCTGAAGTCGCTGATAGTGATAAAGGAAGCGCAACTTCAAAAATCAATGAAGTAAGCTAATTTATAAATATTTATAAGACTATCAGTTTTTAAAGTTATAAGCCTTTATAAATCTGTTATTATTATTTCTTTGAAATAGGGGTAGACACATGAGGAAGAAGAACAACAAGTGGAAGCTGATACAGAAGTCGACGACGGTGATAACGGAAGTGAAACTTCAAAAATCAATGAAGTACGCTGATTTATAAATATTTATAAACTATTAATCTTTTTAAGTGTTTAATATAGTTTATGTAATTTTTCTTATTTTTATCAAAATTGAAGGATGAATAAGTTTATATAAAACTACGTAGGAGGTGTACAAGACTATCAATTTTTAAAATTATAAGCCTTTATAAATATATTATTGTTTTTTCTTAAATATGGGCAGACACATGAGGAAGAAAAACAACAAGTGGAAGTTAATACAGAAATTGAGGAGCCCGTGCAAGTTAAAAAGAAGAAACGAGGAAGAAAAAATAAGGTAAATAACTCTCATGATAATGGTTTATAAAATGTTCTTTCAAATTTATTAGACTACTTCCAAATATCATTTCTGATTTTCTTAATTGTTTTGCTTATAAAGAGGGTTGTTGTTAGCACCTCCAAATTAAAAAAAAAACAATCTGGGAAAGATTTAGTTGATCTGGAGTAAAAGATAACAAAGTAGTCGATTAGAAACATGATGAATTTGAAGAAATAAAGTTCTTTCAGTTTTTAGTGCTTTTACCTAAAATCAATGTTTCCCTTTTGAATTGATTTAACTGTTATCTTTTGTTGATTTCTTTGATAAAGAATATCTTTTGGTTTGTAACTTAGTCCTTTTAGTGTGACATTAATCCTTTTATAAGGAAACTTATTTGGTTTGCTAAGATATCAAATATTTTAGAACATATAAATTCTGCAATTACTTTCAACCTTAATTTCAACCCTAACTTATATGGTTTACCACACATTTTGCATGTTAGGTAATATAATTTTTTAGATACACACACAAGTAGTCGAAGTTAGATCATCCAACTACGAGGGAAACTTGTTGCGGGCATCCTGCAAACTTTGTAAAACATTATAAAATGATAAAAGTAATAATAAAAGGTTCAAAAGCTATGTGATTCTCATTGTTATAACATCATATGAAATGATCAAATAAATACAAGTTTTCGTACGACTCTTGTTATCAAATTGGCACTACAAAACTACTTTTGTTGTGTCCTTGTTGTCCACATCTGCTACATTTGTATGATTTAGATGTTAATTTGGATGTGGACCGATATTTTTCATACTTCCACGAATTTGATATCCTCTTTTTTTCTCATGCCACTAAGAAAGCGAGTAGATGGAGGGCGACAAACAAATGCAGCTATATGGGAAATAATATCCCAATGATTTATCACCAATAGGATATATACTTTCTGAATATGCTAGTGTAAACCTAATAAGAAAATTACGAGAATTAGATAAAGATACAACTAAGAAAGAAAACTGAAAAGGAAATGTTATAGAACAATATTTATAAAACCTTATAAATTTAATAAATTATATAAACATTTATAAACGTGATAATGTTATAGCACAAAGATTGTGAGAACGCACCTTTCTTTGGAGAAAAACTCATCGACATAATCGTTTCATGCTGATTTCCAGTTTTTGCAGCGGCAATAGCATGAGCATAGGGGAACTTCTCAACATCAAACACCAAGAATGAACAATGCCTTACTTCAAAATTCACCACTTTATCTCTTGTATCTCCCTTAACCTCAAACTTTGAATCATATATTTTGAAAAATTCGAGCCAGCGGGACTTAAGATCATATAACTCCTTCATATTTTTTCCCTACTTCAAAAGTGACAGGTGGATATGACCTGATTATAAGAAATTTAGGGATCAAGGAAGGAATAATAATATTCAACACAAAAAAATCAAATCAGGAAGGATCAACAACATATATCAAAACGATAATACATAATCACTATGTTCTCCATCGATAAATATTTATAAGATTTTATAAATTTGAGATCTAAAAAATTCATGAGAAAACTTCGTCTCCCTTCCTAGAAATTGTCGCTTTTGAGAAATAAAAATAAAATTAAAGAAAGAGACAAAAATCACCATCTATTACCCTCTCACATTTGTTAGCGTTTCTTATGCGTTCATCAGAGAGATCGTGTTGTTCGTCTGATCTTGTATAGTTTGCCAGATTCGTCAGAGAACTCATCAACATCACTAAATCTCGCTGGAGAACTCGTCAGCGTCATCAAATCTCGTCGGAGAACTCGTTAAATCTCGTCGGAGAACTCGTCAGAGTCGTCAAATCTCACCAGAGAACTCGTCAGCGCCATCAAATCTCGTTGGATTTCACTGTAGAGAATTTGATATATTGTTCAAGTTGGGAGCTATGGACTTGAAGAAACTGTGGGAGAACGAGTGTAGTTTTAGGTTTGATTAGTTAGGGGTACAATAGTATTTGACCTATTAAAATTTTAATGTTAAAGTTGGTTAACGTATAAATGAAATGTGGTACAAGAAACGTGGTATTTTGACAAATTTCCAAGGTTCTTCTAATTCAAATAAATTTCTCTAAATTGTTAAAAATACCACAAATTAAGTACCACTTCTCAGAAATAACCTCAATCAAAAATATATTAACGTTTGGGTTTAGATTTTATTGATTATTTTTAGGGTTTAATATTAAGAGATTGAAGCTAAAAATGATTTATAAATACTTTATAAAATAATTTAGTGTTATTTTATCACAAATTTAGAGTATTCATGAAAATAGTCATTCATTAATGGTAAATTTGAAAAGTGGTATCAAACTTATGGTAGATCTGAAATTTTCCCATAAATTTAACATCCATTAAAATATATATATATATACTCATTAGAAGCTATATAAATTAATAAACACCATAAGTTAATAAATTTATTTCGTCCCAAGTTAGACCGGTTCAAAATATGACACAAATCGATAAAATAAAATATTTTTAGAAAATTCTATGTAAATATATGCTCTCATTAAATTATAAATTAATAAATTATATGTAAACACATTTTCTATAAGTACGAGCCAACCATCATATTGTTCTTTTATATTCAAAATAAAATTATCTTTATATTTTTTAACACTTAATATATTTAGATGAGATTTAGTATAATTGTATCTTAAAACACATTTTTGTAAAACATATTTTATATAAACCAAATGATATAATAAAATCAATATCAATGTCACATTCAAAAAAAATAATGTACATACACTAAAATAAAATAAAAATTATTAGTTTAGAAAAAATATATTTTAAATTGAAAAAGATTACTTTTCGTAAATTAATAATTCTATAAATTAATAAAAATATTATAGTCCCAACAATATTACTTTATATTGTATACATATAACTTTTGTAGACTTGTAGTATTTTGACGACATGAACTAGATGAAAATAAAACAGAAACTGATGTACAAGAATAGAGGCGGTTTCAGTGCATTCTCTCTATCACAAAAGACTAAAGAACCAAGAGAGCAAAAGATTGATAAAACCTTTGAGAAACTTGACCTACAAGCCAACTTTGAGTAGTGTGAACTAGAAGGGTTAAATCCTAGATGATATTGAAACATGTGTTTTGTGATCCATGGTACAAAAGTTCTTATTACATCACAGTTCACAAAAGTCATGTTCTTGGAAGAAATACATACAAACATAACAAGTTTGAATCAACAACAATTGTAGATATAAATGTAGATTTTCTCTTCACAAATTGTAGGTTACAAGCGGCTTTACTTAGATCCATACCTCTTCACCCTTTCATCAATCCACTCTCTCATATCCTTCAACACGATGGCAGCGTTCTCGTCAGGCTCTCCTTGAATCAGGGAATGGTACATCCCATCATAAAGCTTCAACGTTTTATCAGCACTCGATGCCTTTTCGTATAGTAGCTGTGACGACGAAGGGCATGTTACTCCATCAGCTGTCCCGTGCACTGTCAGTAGCGGAATAGTCACTCTCCTAAAATTCTCTTGCACGTATTGGGTCTTCCTTAGAAGCTCCCTCATTGTTCCCACTCTAGGCCTCCCTGTGTATCTGTAAAGCAACAACATCCACACTTACTTGCAATAGATGATAAGAGAAGTTGCAAGATCAGAGCCGCAGAGCCGGATGAAACATTCGCCTCTAACCTCCAAAATTTATGAAAATGTTATGTATTCATAGGTCCCCAAATTTTGAAAAAAAAAGAAGAAAATTTATTAAAATCCTTACTAAGTTGTCTACAACCCTCAATGTTTTTTTTATTGCAGCAAGAGCTTAAGCTTTAGAGATTATATCACTAAGAGTTTTGTTTTTATTACGTGTTTGGGTTAGATACAATGATCTTGAGCTTTTCCGGGTCATGAATTGCCTTGCTAGGTATCTTATTATCCGGCATTGCAGCCCACGTATCAGCCAAGCCAAAGAGAAGACCGTAAGCAAAAAGGTGAGGCTTGCTTGGTTTCATATCCTCTGGGATAACGAAGAGAGGAGCCGAGAAGATAACACCGGTCCAAGTATCAGGCTCAGATTGAAAGTACATGAGAATTGTAGCAAGACCTCCCATGGATTCACCAAAGAGGAAAGCAGGGAGATGCTTATACGAGTCGCTGTAACGAACATGCTTAAAGAAAGACAATGAGGCTGCTGCAACTTTCTCCATATCACCTGATAAACAAACAAAGAAAACCATTCAATTATTCCTCCTAAACCCCTAATTTCCAGTGAAACTTGGATCTCAAGTAATCTGTCTGTTTTTCCTAGTGATACAAACAGAACGAAAAAAACTAATTACTCCAAAAAAAGATTATCCAAATATTTTAATCAAAATATTAAAATTTATTCAAAGTACCCGATAAAATTGAAATACCTAAATTAGCGAAAACATTTTTTATCTAGTATATTAAATTGTTCGAATTGCCCATTATTTTATGAACAACCTGAATTACTCGTTAGTTAATACAAAAAAAACTGAATTATCTAACTATTTAACCTAAATTATTTAAAATTATCCAAATATTGAAATCAAATTAGATTCAAAATTTTCGTAGGTGTTTTCTAAGGGCATGATTATAGTGGATTCTTAAAGAGAGTTCTTAAGGGGTAGAGCCCACAAAATCTTAAGAACCAACTGTTAAAACTCTTAATTAAGAACTTATTTTGCTTGGGTTTTTTTACTGTTCACGGGTTCCACTGACACGTGGCGACCCGTTATTGGTTCGTTTTAACTTTTTTAAAAAAAAATAGACAAAAAAATAAAAATCCCTAATGAAGTTTAAAAGGTTAATCATGGTCTAACCCAACCAAAAATAAAATAAAATGATTGAACCAAATTTCGCAACTACCTTAATGGTTCACATACTACTGGAACCAAACACACAAAAACTAAACCGAAAACTGAACTAAAACCGAAGCGCTAGTACTAAGTTTTGTGTAACGGACGTTAAAAAAAAACAGAGAATGTAAGAAACGGACCCATGTAGGCGCGGATTCCGTCGGAGCGGCCGTGACCAAGAAGATCGGCGGCGAATACGGCGTAACCCCAAGTGGAGAAGTTCATACATATCTTCTGGAACATCCAGCTCGTGTCGGAACCGTACCCATGAGACATGTACACAGTGCCTTTGACTTCACCATCTAAAGGAAGAAAGCTCTGAGTAAAGATCTTTCCGTTAGGTGTGTCGAAGTAGGATTTGGTGTTACGCACACCTTGAGATGTGTAGTACTCTTCCTCCGGCATGTCTCCCCAGAAATTCTTCGCCGGAGCTGAGTTCGCTGAAGTCTCCACCTGAGACGGCATCGTTTTGGATTGTTTGGCTTTTTGCTTTCTTTCTTCTCCACTGAGTTTTGAGTTGGTCGAGTTTAAGAAAATGAGCGCACCAAGAATGAGTTTATATATTAAGTAAACGTGATTATATGATAATTAATATATTTGAAAAGTTGTTGGTTTTCATTTTTTTTAGTAATGCAATTATGGACGGGAGACATGAATGAAAAAGTTGGTCCAACGTATTGATACTATAATATAGTTGAATGAAAAGATTTTTGTCCTAAACTAAGAACATGATTCTAAAAATGAAATGATGGCAAATAGTTTTCTTCACATTGTTAGATATTTAAATTTACAACTTCCGTTAGAAATGTGGTCATATACTACAAAAACTTTCCATGTGGCGAGTTTGATGTTTTAATATTTTACAAGTATTTTTTGAAAACATATTAAATTTTTTAATTTTATTCTGTTAAATTTTATGTAAATTTAATTTATTTTAGATACAAATATTATAGATGTATATTGAGAAATCCCAATAATCGTATATAATCAAAATTAACATTTTAACTATTTAAAACAAAAAGGTAACAACAAACTTAAATGAAATATATATACAACAAATGACTTTTTCCTGTTATTTGCAATGTTCAAATCATGTCTATAAACATTTTTCTTCATATCTATGAACATTAGGTATAGATAATGTACTATCGATTTGATTATTTGAATTGTTTTAATTTATTTGTATTATTAAAAAAATGAAATGGTCGACAAAAAAAAAGTTAATGTAATAAAATATTAAATTATTTGTAAAACGAGCGAGATAAATAATAAATTGATTGGTTTATTCGGCTCACCAAACCAACTGTGCTGCTGGGTGGGGCTAGATGGGGTTGGTGGGGTAGTAGAGTTGGTGAGATGGACCCTATCCGACCCGACCCGACCCGACCCGACCTTGTCAATGTCGGATAAAGTCACTTTTTCACCTACTCCTGGTTCGGTTCGCTCATAACTGTGACACGAATGTATATGTGAACTTAAATTATAGCCTGTCACATAATATGAAATTTCTTTCCTTTAAATAAATATATATTTATTATAAAATAAAATATTATAATGTATAATATATATAAATTAAATATGATGATCATAGGGTAATTTTTAAAAATACCATTTTCCTTATACCACTTTTCAATTATACTTTCATTAAAAAAAACATTTTCCTAAATACCATTTTTTGTGAGATAATTTTTTTATAATTAATTAAAATCCTACATTTTACATTTCTAAACCCTACCCTACCCCACCCTACTCCCACCCCTCAACTCTAAAACCCTAAGTCTTAAATTAATTAACTCAAAGGTTATAAATGTGTTTTTCTCTCTTAAAAATAAGAGTAAAAGTGATTAAAGTAAAAGTGAAAAGTGGTACAAGGAAAATGATATTTTTGACAATTTCGCATGATCATATTATAATTGCATTATAAATCTATATTATAATGGGAGAGTTTACTCTTTCCCCTTCCGCCTCGTCAGCAGTAAGTGGGTCCCACGCAATTTTTTTTTTAAAAATGATGTATTGCATGCTATGAGATTTGAACTCTTCACCTCAATGTTTATTTGATTGACATAACCAACTGAGCTACATGAGATTTTGTAAACTAGAAACCAAATTTTATATAGTAATATTACAGTTTGGTCTTTTCTAAGGGTGTTCACGATACTATGCGAGTGAATCTAAAATACGAGGAATGTCGGGTGGTGATTGTAGGATCAGTAAACAATGATTCAGACACTTTGGAAAAATTAACGAACCGATCGTCAGATGGGATGGGATCCACGGACCGAGAGTGCGGATATGGGTAGCCTATTAACCGTGGGCGGTCGGGACGTTACATTATTATTCCATGTCAACAAGCAAATTAAAGATTTCATCTCTAGATATAAATTAGAATTTTTCATAAATTAGTACAAAAAATTTTAGGGATTAAATTTCATGATCGTTAAACTATCTTATGTACATAACTTAATGTCGTAATCTTCCTAATTTTTATTCGGTTTTCTAATGAAAATTACACTTCACTTGAAAACATAACAAAACGGAAGTGAACTCAATGGAAGTGATGATTCCAATATTGCAATACGCAAAAAAAAATAAAGATTTAGACAAGATACGAATAACAAAATCTCATACACACTTAAAGCATAAGAAAATGGATCCGGCTCCGCGCTTGCACGGGGGCTATATTCCTAGTAAAATTAATGGGAGAATTTCAAGTTTACCACTTTTGTTGTACCACTTTTCATTTTTACCTTCACTAAAGAGACGTTTTCAAAAATACCACTTTTTTAAGAGACAAATTTTTTTAAAAAATTAATTAGAATCCTAAATTTTACATTCCTAAACCCTATCCCAACCCTTAACCACCCATTATATCTAAACCCTAAGTCTTAGATTAATCAACCCAAAGGTTATAAGTGTGTTTTTTTTTCTCTTAAAACAACAATGATAAAAGTATTTAAGATATTTTTGAAAAGAGGTACAAGAAAAGTGGCATTTTTGACAATTTTCCAAAATCTAATTTATTAAAACAAGAGTACAAATAGGAAATACTCCTTAGTTTTCCACAAAAATTACAATTCTCTGCCACTGGTATTATCCATACTTCCAAACAAAAATTAAATCATTCCTTACATTGACATATGCTCGTAATAAGCTCATTACTAATTGTTTGACCCAATAATTATAATTTGTATATTTGCAACCATAAAATGAGTTTTATCATTTCTTTTCACCAGAATCTATATCGCTGCATCAAAACCATCTTTAAATTATTAAACCGAGAAATTGAATTAAATGTTAAAAATTATCTTATATTCTAAAATACGTCATTTTTACTTATATTCTAAAACATATATCTAAAGTCAATTAGTCCTTAATCCTAAATTTTTATTAATATTTATGATTGAATGCCACTAGACTTAAACACAGTCGTTTAATAACTTAACAACCCTGCCCAAATTTTTTTACAAAACCAAGTGCACCTAAACTTACGTGGTTTGTTACTAAATATGTCTCAGTTTAAAATTATTCTTCAAAAATCAAAACAAATATGATTCAATACCAAATACGACACGGTCTACATGATCAAAACCAATAATTTATAGTTTGGTTCACCACATAAAAAAACAATTTGTGTAAATACTTAACCACTTGATTTCGATCCAATATATATCATGATTAAAAAACCGTTATCAATGAACTGGTTTAGCAAACATGTCATTTATACACAAATTAATAGGTTATCTGCAAACATGTCGAATACATAAATTAATATTGTAAAAGAAATAATTATAAGATAGACTATTATCTGCAAATTCACCGGTTTTAAAATTCTGCATTCAAATTTTAGTTTAACCCACCTATATTTTGTATGTACACGATATTATTTACAATATATAAATATATTTAAATTATACATTATAAACAAACTAAACATGTTTGGGTTATCAAAATCTTCTATATCTTACAAAAACATTCCTAAAATATAGACAATCAATTATTTTTTTCTAACTTATCCATATTTGACAAATATTCATAATCTTTTTCAGTTATCACTAATTATGGTGAGTATGTATTCTATAAATGACAAACATTATATCCATACTTTGTTCATGTGATCTTAGCAATTAATTAATCATATATATTTTTAGATAAAATTTACAAATATATGCTATTAATTGTATTTGTTTTAAAAAGAAATATTCTATTATACATGTCTCTCAAATCTAGCCATCTATACTATTAACTTATGTATTAGTACAAATCATGGACACATTATATATATAAGGGTCTGCCTAGAATGACGATACATATTATCGTAAAGAGAATAATAATTTAATTGCTTACCATTAACTGACTTATTTTTTTTAAAGTAATCAACAAAAACGAAGATGAGAGAAGTTGTAACATTGACAAAAAAATTACAAGCAAACAAAAAATTAGGTATAATTTCCTTACAAAATGTGTTTGCCAATAATATTTGGGTTTCTACAAAATTTGGTTATTATTCTGGCTCATCTTTGTTACAATTTTTATCATAATTATTCATTCAATTTATTTGTATGATCAGGTGGGTTTAGTACAATTTATTAATATCATAGCTATTTTGTATGTCTATATAGATTTTACAAATAAAAAAACAATGAAATATATTTTTGGATTATAAAAGATTGAGGAAGTAACTGTTTTTAAGCAAATACACCTCCAACTAAAACATATTATAGTTTTAATATCTTCATAAATTTATCATATATTATATAGATTTCATAATAACAATGTGTACATATTATTTTACATTATTATTTATATAACTAAAATTTATATTTTAAAAATATTTAATTTTATATTTCTAATAAATTGTGGAATTTAGTATCAACGTATTTATATTAGATTAATTATACCAAAACATATCCATAAATTGATTTTTAGTAATATATTTTCCAATCATCAGATACCAATGTAAAACAAATTTATTCAATATATTATATGAAATATATGAAACAAAGCCCAATTTTAAACAGTACATGTTTTGTAAATTTAGCAAGATACAAGTATTTATATTATAGAACGTATAATTATATAATGGTGATATGAAAAATAAATATCAACATTTAACAAAAAGTGAAAACCTTCAACGGCACGGAGGCACGTATCAATATCTAGATTTTGATTAATTTAATATTCATCTCTACCTATGGAGGAAAATATCATGATTTGTTGATTATAATTTTATTAAATATATAATTAACTTTCACAGTAAAAGAAAATATAAACCATACATTACTTGCTGTAATTTTTTTCTTAGTTATTTTAAAATTTATAATATATTTTCTTAAATAAACTTCACTTTTAGGTCAGGCACATATTTTATATTTTTTTATTTTAATTTTAAAAAATCATTTATGTAATGTTCTATTTTGTAAAAATACATTTATATATACACACATATTTGGATTTAATTTCAATAAAATATTTTTTTTAAATATGTAAAAGCATTAATACATAGTTACAAATTTTTAAAAAGAAATTACATAATAATTGATCCAACATACATCCAATAAAATATATATATAACACAATACAATAATGAAAAATATAATTTTAACAAATTGCTAAAGTAACACAAATGAAAACGTTAAAAGAAAATAAAATTGATGTGTTTTGAAATATTTATAAGTATATAGAAAACAAACACCCGTGCGGACGCGCGGGTCCGATCCTAGTTAATCTTAATTATGTAGTATGTCACCTACACCAAAATGAAAATATTAATACATTCCAAATTTTAATTTCTACAAATATATCTTTCATGCAAATTATAAACCATTTATTTTTAAAACAGAATAAGATTTACCAAAACATTTAATAGATATACAAGAATAAAATTGTTAATACTAAAGAAATCAAAAATATAAAAAATTAAAATTTTATTTAAAAAGTTATGCACTTTTGAAATAAGAATCAAAAATTTAGTATATAATTAAAAATTTAAAACTACAGATTGTTTATTCAGCTCAAATCTATTTCCATACGTATATAGTGGGAATAATTGGTCAATGGGCATGTTTTAAACCCGTTCGTCCTTTTTTCATAAAAACTACCGGCCCATTGTTAAACATTTCTCTCTTCCTGACAACATGTATAAGGTCATCATAATTTTGACCAAATGTATATACTAATAGTTATTGAAAATATTTTAAGATATGACGCTTCTGGTGATCTTAGAGTGTGTGTAGAATTTCTTTGTTAGAAAATAAACATATTTATATTTTTTGGTACGCAACATATTTATAATTGGAGAAATATTTATATAACTTTTCACTATTTTCTAACGGGTACATATTTTTGATATTTATTAGTTTTTATTAAATTAAGCTTAGGATTAACACAAAATCACACTTTTAAAAATTTCACTATTGATATGAACTTTTCACTTTCCTAAATCTTATAATTTTTGAAAAGGGAAAATATGCTACCTACCCCTTCTAATCGTTAAAAAGTAAAAGTACGAGAGAGAGGGTAAAGTTTTTAATCAATGCCTCTTTATAAAGAGATTTTCAAAAAAACTATTGAGGTACTGGTTATACATGTGTTACTATTTAAATGACATAAATAATTTTTAATCATTAAATTTTAATACAAAATTAAATTCTCTTAAAAATACTAATAAAATATTATTTAGAGATTAACCACTAAAAATGCTCTAAGAACGCTTGAAAATACAGATAATTTATTCACCAAATCCAAGGTTTAAATGTCCACTACAAGCAGTGTACTTCACCATCTATTCCTCCATTAATGTAAGGAGTACTAAAGTGGTAATAAATTGTCTAGACAAGCATATGTCAAGCTTCGTCATGCGAAGTCAAAGTAACCATTTTCTTTGAAGCTACACCACGAAGAATGTCCTACAACACTTGTATCCTTTCTCGACTCCTTGATTTGAAGACATACATAAATCTAACAAGTATCTCAAAGAAAATAATTTGATCATAAAACACCTGTAAGAAATCAGCAGCTCTACACAAAAACATAATGTTTTTTTGGTGTTGTTGCATTAATCAGAACATCTTAACTTCAACTATCTTAACTTCAACTAGAGAGAGCCTTTCCTTAAGTTCATTATGTGCTTTTTCTTTTAAATACGATTTGTATTTAAAAAAATTATAATCATCGAATACACATATGCATAAATATATAGATAAATCGACTGGAACAAAATAGGCTGATGGAACAATAACAAAATATTTCTAAACAAGAACTCCCTACGTCTCTCTATCACTCTAAACAGAGAAGAAAACACACAAAAGCAAGAATCTATACCTTGGCGGAATTGTTGATGAGAGACTTGTGGATGTGAAGGATGATCAGAGTTGGCCATGAGAAAAAGTAGACCAAGCCCATGCTTCCGGCCGCCAAATAATAAGTAAAAATACGGCCATATTTTATCAAAGATGGCTTCCTCGAAGTTGGTTATTGCATGATGGCTACTACGTAGAGTTAAAGAGTTCAAGACTTATTCCATTCATTTTTTTAAAACAATTAATAATTAATAGGCCTAGTAAATTTGTTGGCTTATGGCCCACATATCTCTAGTACCGGCATTGGGGATGACACCACCACCAGTTATAGTTCCTTTGATGAGAGTATTGAGCTCTTTATCACCAAGGATAGCACGCTGCTAGTGCCTTGGGAGATACATTTCATCTTAAGACTTCTGCAGTCATATACTCTAATATGGTTGCTGTGTAAACAACTGTAGTTGCTCCAACCCTTTCGTGAGCAGTGGACCTAGTCTTCAACAGTCGATGCATCATTTGAGTTGTTCTTAGGTCTGTGAGCAACATCAAACAGTTTAAAAAAATCCACTAATTAGAAAACCTCACAAGCTTCTTCATCTCCAAAAGAAGGTTAAAGAAAGAGTACATTGATGAATAAAGTTAGCGTTTTGTTACTGTTACAACCATAAACTAGGGTAAGTAGCATAACCAAGACTAGTCCTAGATGAAAAAACAAATCTCCAAGGGTAAAACCCACCAATGGTGATCGAGAGCAAAACCAATTGCAAATCAAGAGGTCAACAATAACCACAAGCGCTCACTGAAGTAATTCCGAGCAAATAACACAACAAAATCTAAAATCTCGTATCCCAGTGTTACTATTCCATATCTGATAAATCAAAATCTAGCTCAAAATCTCATCGATCTGCAGCTGGAGATAATCTTGAAGTTAACTTGGAGAACAAGTTACACTATAGGTTTAGGATAGTTAGTCCTAATGAGTTTAGGAACATTAATCTCTATACAAGAAGATGCAAGAGTGTTGCATAACTTGTGAGAGTTTTAGAGATTGTATGATTAAGATTTTGAGTTAGTTTCCTTAAGAGATTAATAAAGAGAGTTCTTTGTTGAGATCATACACAATCTTTGAAACTATATTTGGTATCAGAGCCATTATTTTAAACAAAATCATCGATCATGGGAGATATTGTGATGACCAAGACAAAAGAAGGAGGATGGCCATCATCGTTCCATTGTCCAATGCTAAACACACCAAAATCATCGATCCATTGTCCAATGCTAAACACACCAAAATCATCGATCCATTCTCCAATGCTAAACACAACAAACTATATGGTATGAGCTATGAGAATGAGAGTTCTACTCATAGTTTATAAAGAATGGGAATTTTTGGAAACTGAATCGCATGCATCAGACAAGAATGACATGGCAGCAACGTTCTGTTCCAGTCCATCCTGGAAGCCCTAATTATACAAGTTGGTGAGTTATATACTGCAAGGAAGGTTTGGGATGCCATCAAAAATTGACACTTAGGCGCATAAAGAGTTAGAGAACCAAGGCTACAAACTCTTATGGCCGTATTCGACCGCCTTAAGATGAAGGAGAACGAAAGAATTGACAAATTTTTGGGAAGTTATTTGAAATCTCTTCGAAGTCAGCTGTGTTAGGAGAGAATATGGAAGAAGCCAAAATTGTCAAAAAGTTTTTGAAGAGTTTACCAAGGAAAAGGTATATACATAACGTCGCATCACTCGAGAAAATCCTTGACCTAAAAACAACCAGCTTTGAGGATATCATAGGACGTTTAAAACCTATGAAGAACGTATTTGTGAGGAATAAGGAGAAAACCAAGAGAATCATCAAAACAAACTTATGTACGCTAATATGGAAACTCAATCAAACCGAGAATACCATGGTGATTACAGAGAAAGAGGAGGACGATATGGCTATAGAGGAAGGGGTCACGGCAGATCTTGTTGTGATAGCAGAGATCTGTCCAAGGTTACGTGCTTTACGTGTGACAAGATAGTTCACTTCGTAGCGACTTTTCCTGACAGATTACTCAACGCAAGAAAGAAACGAGGATGAGCCACAAGTGTCTGACGGCTTGATGATGCACAAAGTGGTATACCTTAATGAGAGAAACGTGCAACCTAAGGTATTCGATTCAAGTATGGATGGAGATAGAATCTGGTATCTAGACAATGGTGCCAGCAACTATATGACTGGAAACAGAAACTACTTCAAAAATATTGATGAAACTATCACATATCAAAGGCAAAGGCTCTATCTTATTCATCACCCAAGCCGGCGAGAAGAATATAATATCTAACGTATACTACATACCTAATTTGAAGAGCAATATAATTAGCCTTGGTTAAGCTACATAATCACAGAGCCGGCCCTGAGTAGAAGCGGACCAAGCCGTTGCTTCCGGCCGACAAAATATAAGAATAGTTTCGGCCGCATATTTGCAATGAGTTTCCTTAGCTAAGTTGGTTATGGCATTACAGTTGGCTTATCTAAGGTGACGAGTTCAAGAGTTTCCTCCTACATTTTACAATATTTTTATTCATATTTAATACTTGATATTAATAGGCCCAATAATTCTTTTTTGCTTCTGGCCCATTGATTCCTAGGGCCGGCTCTGATAATCATGATGTGATGTAAGGATGAGAGGAGATTACCTTACATTACTTGATAGAGATGGCAACCTGATCATCAAAGCTAACAGATCAAAGAATCGTCTCGACAAGGTTCTCATGGAGATAGGTAATACGAGGTGCTTACAATTAGAGGTAAAAGTGAATCCGCAAGATGGCACACAAGGCTAGGCCGTATCGGAGTTGATTCGACGAAGCTAATGATACGAAAGGATCTGGTCCTACGTATACCTAAAATTAGGAAAACAAACTCGACAAGCCTTTCCAGATGAAACTAGTTATCGAGCTGATGAACCACTAGAACTCATTCACTGAGACCTATGTGGACCAATTGCACCAGCTACTGCAGCAAGTAGTAGGTGCATATTCGTACTTGTGGACGATCACTCACGGTATATGTGTACAATTCTTTTGAAAGAAAAGGGTGATGCATTTGAAAATTTTAAAAGTTTCAAAGCAATGGTGGAACAAGAAACGTATACAAGCATCAAAACCTTTTGAACGGATAGAGGTGGTGAGTTCACATATATTGAGTTTCAAAAGTTCTGTGAGGATGCATGAATCCAAAGACACTTGACTGCTCTCTACACTCCACAGCATAACAGAGTTGTAGAACAACGCAACAAAACCCTATTATAGATGACGAAGAGTATCTCTGAAGCATATGAGCATACGTAACTACCTTTGGGGAGAGGCCATAAGATACGCTACATATCTCATTAATAGGATCGCAACAAGGACTTTGGATTCACATATACCATACGAAGTGTTCAAAAGAAGAAAACCAAGCATAAAACACCTAAAAGTGTTTTGATGTATCGGATATGCGAAGGTTGATGCACCACACCTCCGGAAACTGGACGACAGATCAAGGACCCTTGTGCATCTCGGAACAGAACTTGGTTCCAAAGATTATAGAATGTTTGATCCAAGAAGTAGAAAAATAGTAGTAAGTAGGGATGTTGTGTTCGATGAGACCAAAGCATGGAAGTGGAACAACTCTACTCCAGAAACCGAAGAACCAGGGAAGTTTAAAGTTGTGTTTGGTACTTTTGGTAATCAAGGACTAAGAGACAACGAGAACGAAGAAGAAACAGAGGATCATAACGCACCATCGTTAGAAGACGTTTCCACTGAAGAAACAAGTCTGTGAAGATCAACAAGAATCACCAGACCACCGAGTTACTTGAGTGATTACATATATGTAGCAGAAGCCAAAGGTGAGCAACTTCTTCTACTTATAAATGAGGAGCCATGGGACTTTGAATAAGCCATGGAAGAGAAGGTGTGGAGAAATGCTTGTGAAGATGAGATAGCATCCATTACCAAGTACAAAACGTGGAAGTTGGTGTATCTACCTGAAGAAGCAAAATCGATAGGGCTTAAGTGGATATTTAAAATCAAGCGCAACTCAGATGGGACTATAAGCAAGCACAAGTCAAGATTAGTGGTGAAAGGCTATATCCAGAGACATGGTGTTGACTTTGAAGAAGTTTTTGCGCCAATGGCACGTATTGAGACTGTCAGGTTCATTATCGCAATCGCAGCCATCAATGGATGGAAATACACCACTTGGATGTCAAGACGGCTTTTCTCCATGGAGACTTGAAGGAAGATGTACACGTAACGCAACCTGAAGGCTTTGTGGTTAGTGGAAGCGGAAAAAAGTGTACAAGTTAAACAAAGCCTTATATGGATTGAGGCAAGCTCCAAAGGCGTGGAATGAAAAGCTGAACAAGGTGCTTGAAGAATTGAAATTCACCAATTGCTCAAAGGAACCATCATTATATCGCAGGCAAGAAAAGGATTCTCTTGTTTTGGTTGCACTGTATGTTGATGACCTTCTTATAACAGGATCAAACAAGACTATGATCATCGATTTTAAGGAGATGTCTACAATACTTGAGATGAGTGATCTAGGGCTGTTGACATATTATCTTGGAATTGAGGTCATGCAACATGAAGCGGGAATAACACTGCATCAAGGAAGGTATGCTTGTAGAATACTCCAAGAAACAGGTATGGGAGAATGCAATGCAGCTCAGGTACCGATGGATGCTGGTTTAGTACTATCAAAGGCGCATGAGGAACAAAGTATAGACGAAAACGAATTCAGAAGAAATATCAGATGCTTGCGATGTTTATTGCATACACATCCTGATCTTGCATATAATGTTGGCTTGCTCAGTAAGTATATGCACAAACCAAAAACGTCACATGCGGCTGCGTTAAAGCAAATTCTACGGTAACTAAAAGGAACTATATCTCACAAACTCTCTTTCACGCGAGCAAACAAGATGGAGTTAATTGGGTTAAGCGACAGCAGCCATAACATAGATGAAGACGATGGAAGGAGCACCGCGAGACATATTTTTTATTTGAATAACTGTCCTATCACTTGGTGTTCTGAAAAGCAAGAAACAATAGCTCTATCATCATGTGAAGCTGAATTTATGGCAACAACTGAGGCGGCTAAGCAAGCAATATGACTTCAAGAACTCTTGGAAGAGATTATGGAAACATCGTACAAGAAGGTCGTGATTCGCATAGATAATAAATCAGCAATAGCATTGACAAAGAACCCAGTTTTTTCATGGACGAAGCAAACACATTCACAAGCGATACCCCTTCATAAGAGAGTGCGTGGAGAACGAGCAAATGAAGGCACAACATGTCCCAGGCGTGGAATAAAGAGCAAACATTTTAACAAAGGCACTTGGAAGAATCAAATTCAAGGAGATGAAATAATTGGTTGGAGTTGAAGATGTTAACTTCCAGTAAGGGGAGGAAATGTTGAAAATAATCTTGAAGTTAACTTGGAGAACAAACTACACTAATTCTAATTGAGATAGGTTTAAAAGATGCAATAGTGTTGCATAACTTGTGAGAATTTTAGAGATTATGTGATTAAGGTATTGAGTTAGTTTCATTAAGAGATTAATAAAGAGAATTCTTTATTGAGATCATAAACGATTTTTGAAACTATATCCGCCACTAACACCATCTACTTATAAGATTATAGAGTTACATGAAGACCAGCTCGGGGATAACAGTGATGGGTTGTTTCTTCTTGTCCTTGCTCTTCTCGCGATATAGCTAGGTTTCTCCATTATCAATCCTTTCTCTCTTTTCTCCATATTTTCCCTGCCAAAATAGATATATTAGACCAGAAAAATTAGAGGATCGAGAATGGTAGTTTAAGATACCCAAGTTGACAATTTTACCCGGCTACACTACTTTAATTACATCAATAAAGCACTAAGCCCAACAGAGTTCAAATTATCTCATAAATTCCACAATAGTCCCAATGATCTATACTATTATTTTCGAAGTGATTTTTCGCAACGGAACTCTTACGTTAAAAGTTAGAGTGGTTAATATTGTGTTGTTATCCAAAAAAATATTATAAATTATTCAAAAATAAAAACAAATTTAAATTATTTTTATCAGATAAATTATTAAAATTGATAATAACAAGAATTATCCAAAATCTAAAAGTTATTTAAAATAAAAAAAGATAATTTTGATATATATAGTGTTATTGTCAAAAAAAAAATCTTTTAATAAAAAGATAAAATTAAAAAACAGAAAACACGTAACTAAATATTAATCAAGTAAAATTATTAATTTTATATAATTGAGTAAATTCTAAGATTGTTTTATTAATAATGAATATAGTATACATAAGAATTTTTATATTAAAAAATCAAATGTAAAATTATTAATTTTATATAATTGAGTGAATTCAAAGATTGATTTATTAATAATAAATATAGTATACATAAGAATTTTTATATTAAAAATAAAATATAAATATAAATAATAATTGATCTTTATAGTTCTTAAATTAGTAATGTATATATTGAAAAGTAATTTTATAAAAAAATTATGCCCTCATTTGCGGGCAACCCACCTAGTTTTTATAATAATGAAAAAGACAGCACAAAACTAAAAAGATAGGGAAAGGTCCTTGTGTTTTTTTTCGTCTGTAAATATTCAGCCAGGAAACACAATCACACAAAACATAGCAAATCAAGAACTAAAAATAGAAAAGACTTTCAGCGCTGCTAAGCATCAGAAGGTTTATCTGCGGTGTTTTTTCCTTCTTTGTTGATGTGAAAGCCTTCAATCTTCTTAGTAACTTCATCCACACTATGATTAGGTGTCGTTTGCCAGATCCTGATGGTTCCATCTTCAGATCCCGATGCGTAGGACTCACCCGTTGGTGAAAACCTCACGCAGTGTACCGGACCATGATGTCCCTTGTTGCATCCTAAGTGGCAGACAAAGATAGAAGAACATCAGAAACCACAGTCCTCTACATCAAACCTATGTTGTTTAATCAATCAATGAATCAGAGAAACCATGCCTTAAGAAAATCTGATTTGGTGTTATGGTCTTACTAAAGACTACTCGAATACCAGTTCTTGCAAACAAACTTTCTAAAATGACCCTTGTTTTAGCCTAAGTGCATGCAAAGATGGGACAATAAAAAATAAAAACAAATCCTCCTCACTGAAGCTACTTTGACTTTTGTCACTTAACAAAGATGGCACAGTCAGAGAAACTTAAAACCAATCCAAAACCTCATGGGAGCATTTGCTTTATCCTTTAAAGAACCACACTTTAAGATAATCTGATTTGGTTATGGTCTTGTTAACGACTAGTCATAAAACCAGTTCTTACAAAACTAACTGTCAAACAAGATCGTGTAAATGTTTTGAGAGTCACTCACCAATCTCCTCGCCGGTGTAGAAATCAAACACTCGGACCCACATATCCTCACCACCAGCTACAAACTTTTCACCAGACTTAGGCTCCAGCGATGCAGACTCAATGTTGCATGGCATGTCATAACTCTTCACCAGCCCAAAACTTAACAAAGATAGAGAGATTGTTACAAAAGTTAATAACATATATATCTAATTATCTTCCTGGAATGGGAACTTACTGGTTAGCGTCCCAGAATTTAACAGTTGACCCATCAGCAGTAGTAATGTATCGTCCATCTTGGCTCACTTCAGCACTGGTGACAGGAGACTTTGTCTCCAATGTCTGAACAATCTTCCCACTCCTAACATCCCATAACCTGTAAAACAAAACACAAAGCTTATCACATCATGCCTTTGTGTTAAGCAACAATGTGTAGTTAGCAGTGGCATCTTATTTCATATACTTCATACCTCACGCCACCAATATCAGTGCAAGAACTTAATATTGTTTGGTCACTGTGAAGCCATGTGAGAGTTCTGACAGATCCAGGAGATTTATCGACTTCTGTAGGAGGTGCATCCAACCGGTTCAAGTCAAAAACACGGAGAATCTTCTCAAATCCTCCAGTGATCAGAAATTTTGTATCCTGGTAGTGAGAGAGACAAGGTTTAGCGCATATCAATCAGTTAGTAAGTAATGCATAAGTATGAAACTCCAGTATCACCAAGACAAAGACACAAAAGTAACGTTAGAAGCTTATGTCATTCAAACCAAACAACATAGAAGCTTATGTCTGTTAAGAAAACTCGAAACCGCACACAGCAGTTGACGAAATAGAGAGTAAATAACTTGAAACGAACCTCTGAGAAGGCACAGGCTCGAACAATATGCTTGTGCTCAAAAGAATGCAGAACATCTCCTGTTAACGCATCCCACAGTTTCCTGAACGAGTAAGTGCCACAGTTGGATGATTAAGTTCTAGGCCAAGGTTACATATAAGTAAAAACATCACGATAATGAAACCAAAACAAATGAAAAAGCACGTACGCTGAAAAATCAGCTGATGCAGAAGCAGCACGTAGAGCATTGTTGTCGAGGCAAGAACTCCACACTGCACCTTTATGACCTTCAAATGTACCAATCCAGTCTGCAGTCTCCCCATTCCTCAACATTGGATGTGAATCTAAAGACATGATTATTCTCAGATTCATACATAAATGCAAACTAGTTTGAGTCATTAAAGCATGTTAACACCACATAGGCACACAACGCAGAGCACAGGATTGTTCACTTTGTAGTTTGTATACCACAACAAAATGTCAAAAGCTAATCCATTTATAAAACCCACCAAACAGAACATCTGAACCAGTTCTTGTAATGAAAGAGACACACTTTACACTTGTAGGTTTCAATGGAAAATTCATCAACTAATATGAGTAATTCAAGCATGTTAATAGGCACATAATGCAGAGCAAAGGATTGTCCAGTTCATACCACAAAAAGCTAATCCATTTACATAAAACCCACCAGACAGAACATTGATGTAACACGGAGTTCTGAACCAGTTCGATCTTGTAATAAAAGAGACACACTTTATGCTTGTGGGTTTCAATGGGAATCTCATGAACTACTCCAATTGTGAGGAACAAAGATGTAAAGCAATTACCTTTACTGGCACTGATGAGGAAGAAACCATCAGGAGTAATGGGACTGTAGAACAAATCAACAACAGGTCTTGAATGGCCATGACAGACAAGTGGAACAGCGACCTTCTTCTTATCCATCTATATATCTAAGTGAACAACACGACAGTGGAACCAAAACCAAACCCTAGCAGCTGACTTTGAGCAGATCCCAAGACCCTAATAAAGAACTATCAGATCCTTTCAGATTGAAGCGATTCAAGGTAGATTCCGACAAGAACTACGCTTTATACAAGGGTCAAACGCTTTCTCGTGTGATAATATACTTTGGCCGAATCTAAAATTGATAAGAGAAAGCTAATGATGCTTTACTTGTCCAAACAGTAACCTGTTTTTAGGGATTTTGGGGGGGGGAGAAACCTTGTAATTGTTGAAAGCCACACATAAATTGTATTTTTAAGTTCTTTCTATATATTTTGCAAGTCTTACATCAGTGACCCTATATTTTCAGATTTATATACAATAAAAATTCTATAAATTAATAATATTGGAACTATGAGATTTTATTAATTTATAGAGTTATTAATTTATAAAAAAATTATATTTAGATTTTTCTATTTTTAGATATATATTTTTAATAATAATATATTTAATAATAATAATATATTTAATTTTAATGCATATATGTTAATTGTTTTTTTTTAAATTTGACATTTATATTGCTTTATTATATCATTTTTTGTATATAAAATATGATCCGTAGAATTTAAATTTACTTTTAGATATAATTTTACTAAATTTCATCAAAATATTTTAAGTATTAAGAAAATAGAAAGATAATTATATTATGAACATAAAATAAAAAATTTAATGAAAGTTCATATTTATATAAAATATGTATACATATAAATTATTAATTTATAATTTTAATAAGATCATATATTTACAGAAAGTTTTCTAAAAAAATATTACTTATTATTTTATTGATTTATGCTATATTTGAACCAACTCAATTTAAAACCAAAAATTATTAATTTATGATATTTATTAATTTAGAATATTTGTTTATAGAGTACCAACTGTACGTGTCCCATCCCACAAAATTTTCATTTTTATTCAGCTTTGATTAGAGGACTTTGGAATTACTTTTTTGAATTTACAACCACTTTACAGTTTTTGGAGAAGAATGCTTGTCGATTAACTCATTGCACAAAATAAACTACACATTACAAGTTTTTAGACTCTGAATGGTAACATGCAGAACAATTACATGACAATTGCGGTATAGTTCTAATAATATAAAAAATATAGATATATATGTATGTGTAAAAAATTTTGTTATTATTAACGACGGTGCGGTGCATCCGTCATTCGAAATTTTAAAATATAAAATATTAATGTTCTTAATCAATGGAGTCTTATGACCATACAGTGCTTCTCAACATCGATTTTGACTGATATTTGTTTTAGATTCAAAGGGTTGATTATATTTTTATAAACATTTATTTATGTATGATCTTTGCTTATATACGGTGTTACGATATTTAGAATTAAAATTGTTGTGATTGACTAAATCATATATAAAGATATAGTTGTGATTTTCTGAATGAAGAATTTTTATTTTGCTTTATTTTTATTTATACGGTATAATTGCTTTATTGTTTTGTTTGATTTTTTATGGCATACACTATCATGTATGTGTTTATGTGTTTTTTGTAGAGTTGTTGTATATTATGGTGTTCATCTCGGCTTTCCGACTATTCATTGTAAAATTTAGAAGATGGGATATGATGCCATTTGCTTTATTTAGTAGCGTGTTGATGCTTTAATGATGAAACTAGGATCGGACCCGCGCGCCCGCGCGGGTGTTTGTTTTTAATATACTTATAAACATTTCAAAATACATCAATTTTATTTTCTTTTAACGTTTTCATTTGTGTTACTTTAGCAATTTGTTAAAATTATTTTTTTAAATTATTGTATTGTCTTATCTATTTTTTTATTGGATGTATGTTGTATCAGTTATTATGTAATTTTTTTTTTCTAAAAAAATTATAACTATGTATTAATCTACTGCTTTTACATATTTTTAAAAAATATATTTTATTGAATTTAAATCCAAATATGTGTGTGTATATATGTATTTTTACAAGATAAAACATTACATAATTGATTTTATAAAAATAAAAAAATACAAAACATATGTCTGACCTAAAAGTGAAGTATATTTAAGAAAATATATTATAAATTTAAAATAACTAAGAAAAAAATTAAGTTTATACATCAAGTAATGTATAGTTTATATTTTGTTTTATTGTGAAAGTTCATAATATATTTAATAAAATTATAATCAATAAATTATGATATTATCCTCAATAGGTAGAGATGAGTATTAAATTAATCAAAGTCTAAATATTGATCTGTGCGTCCGTGCGGATGATGGTTTTTACTTTTGTTAAATGTTGATATTTGTTTTTCATGTCACCATTATATAATTATACGTTCTATAATATAAATACTTGTATCTTGCTAAATTTACAAAACATATACCGTTTAAAATTGAGCTTTGTTTCATATATTTCATATAATATATTGAATAAATTTGTTTTACATTGGTATCTGATGATTGAAAATATGTTAATAAGAATCAATTTATGGATATGTTTTAGTATAATTAATCTAATATAAATACGTTAACACTAAATTCCACAATTTATTAGTAATATAAAATTAAATATTTTAAAAATATAAATTTTAGTTATATAAATAATAATATAAAATAATATTTACACATTGTTATTATGAAATATATATAATATATGTTAAATTTATGAAGATATTAAAACTATAATATGTTTTAGTTGGATGTGTATTTGCTTAAAAACAATTACTTCCTTCAATCTGTTATAATCCAAAAATATATTTTATAAAATATTTTTCATTGTTTTGTTATTTGTAAAATCTATACACACATACAAAATAGCTATGATATTAATAAATTGTACTAAACCCACCTGACCATAAAAAATTATAACGAAGATGGGTCAGAATAATAACTAAATTTTGTAGAAACCTAAATTTTATTGACAAACACATTTTTCAAGAAAATTATTTTACACAAACTTTAACCCAAATCAAGTGGTTAAGTATTTACACAAATTGTTTTTTCTATGTGGTGATAACCAAACTTTAAATTATTGGTTTTGATCGTGTAGATCCGGTCTATAGGATTAAAACCAATAATTTAAAGTTTGGTTCACCATATAAAAAAACATTTTGTATAAATATTTAACCACTTGATTTCGATCTAATATATATCATGATTAAAAATCATTACCAATGAAACGAATAGGTTTAAGTTATTAAACGACTCTGTTTAAGTCTAGTGGTATTCAATGGTAAATATTAAGAAAAAGTTAGAGTTAAGTACTAATTGTAATTAAGATATATGTTTTAGAATATAAGTAAAAATGACTTATTTTAGAATATAATATATATGTTTTTGACATTTAATTTAATTTCTCGGTTTAATAATTTAAAGATGGTTTGATGCAGCGATATAGACTGGTGAAAGAAATAATAAAACTTATTTTATGGTTACAAATATACAAAATATAATTATTGGGTTAAACAAATTAGTAATGGGCTTATTATGAGCATATGTCCATGTAAATGGTGATTTAATTTGTGTTTGGATGTATGGATAATATCAGTGGCATAGAATTGTAATTTTTGAGGAAAACTATGGAGTATTTCCTATTTGTACTCCTGTTTTAATAGATTAGATATATATGATATTTTTACTGTTTAATTCATGAAATTTTGTTGATTTGTAAAAGAATATATTTTGATTATGTATTAATTACTGGTTGATATTTTCTATTAATCTCATGTTAACTTTTCTAAGTTGAGTTTAGTAACCACATGAAAAATATTCAGGAGGTTTCATTCTTTTTTATTTATGTTGGTATGGGTTTGAGGAGCTTGAAATAGTTGTATCGTAAATGAATTTTCTTTCTTATTTTTTCCTTAAGAAAGTTTTGCTATATATCAAAGTTTATATATTTTTAGGATGATATTATGTATTTTTACTCAAATATTTGTGTCGACTATTTTTTTTCACCAAACTCAAGTTATATTATTTATTTTTATAATTTTATGATTTGTTTTTTGTACCTTAATATTTTTTTTTTTTTTTACGAATTAATTTTTAAAATTTTTTTGCTTGATTACTTATTAATCATTATTTGTTGTATGAAGAATTTATTTTTGTTTTTGTTAAATTTCTAAGTTTGATCTTATTAACCTAAAAATGGAAAGATAATTTAGTGAGAATCAATGAGTTTAATCTTTGAAAAGATTTCAGTTTATTTTCATAAGAGTTCAATGTTGCTTGACTTATAAATAGTATTATAGTCTTTACGACATAAATCATTGTTTTGTTGTGTCCACACCCATTTGAAGCAGTCTCGAAAAATGCTTTGTTTAAGTTGTAGTCGGTGCATTTTTTATTCGATATACGAATTCGGTGGTCTGTAAGTTGCTGTAAAGTTCTCCTTGCAGCTAACATATCAATTGATGTACCAAGTGTTATTAACTGAAACGTTTTCTTCCAAAGTAGTACTGTAACTGATAGTTTTCGAGACTTGAGTAGAAAAACATGTAGAGAAGAAGATTAAAGAAGAATCGTAGTCTGGAAAGAATACTATATACAAAAACACATTGACCAAATCCTTGTGTACAGTTATATGCTTTTTCTACATATGGGCTTTATATATTAGTAAATATGATTACACCCTATTTGCTGTTAAGACTTTTATATTTAGACAATGGTAGTTTGTTGATGTTTTCAGTTTTCGGAGAAGGCTACTGCAGATCTTTCTTTTGCATTTATCCTCTTTTGTGTCCTCTCTATCTTAGCAGCCGTACAACTGCAGCTGATACACATCTATTTCTCTCTTCAAAAGATCATGTCTGTTATGTTTAACGTGCTAAAGGATGATGCAATCGACAACTCCACAGCCTTCTACTTTGAACATGAAGAGGACGTAGATGACATAGGCAAATAAATATTTACCTGAGACTTCTTCATCTACTATAGAGTAAGAATATAGAGATCTGGAATGTGTTCTGTTAGGACATACCCCCGGAATTGATTCTGTCCATCTTTTTCTTGTATTGTAATGACAATCTTGGCTCTGTGGTGCATGAGCAGAAGCTGCCTCTGAGAAAGTCTAGAGTGATACTTCAGCTTCTTTGCTACCAGACACCTCGGCTTCTTGCATCACATCTACTACAGTCTTGTGAATGACATGAGCTCCATCTTCTCCGACCTGTAGTGCATGTTTCAATTCAGAACTCAAGAATCAAAGCGTCCTAATAGGGACCCTTTTGAATGATATTATCAAAGATGAATTAACAAAGTTAGCAGTGTCTGAATCACTTCATATGAAAGTGAAACCCTTGGCTCTCTTCTTTATCGGTACCTCTGTGACATCAAAATCATAGTCTGAAATATCTGAATATGAAAGCTTGATAATGAGGATTTAACACGCTGGAATTAATAAAAACAATATGAACATGAGTTTAGGAACAGAACGACCTTTGAATCCAGTGGGATCATATATATATCCACACCATAAGCTCCTCACCGCGTTTGACATTCATGGCTTTCCATAATCAGAGCAACCGCACTTGAACGGTGGAGGAGCAGCGACCAGACTTCAAATCAGAAAGGAGGATTGATGAGTTCGCCATATTAGATTTAGTGTTTTCACATATTGAGAGGATGGTGTTCAAGTGAAAAAGCTTATCTTTTTATAGGTGTGGAATAAACTGCCTTGCAGGGGGATAACTCACAGTCAATGTCATATATGGAGGTAAGAAGGTAATAATGGCTCTCGATCTATAACTTGGACGGTTTCGGTTGAGTGGAATAGAAGACTAAACGACGCAAGTCAAGATAAACAAAGAGGTTCTTCATCTGGATTTCAGTCATCCATGTCCCTCGAAACACCATTGAAGGTGTGTGAGAACACTGAAGATTTCTTTTTAGGTATCGCTTTAGGAAGAATAACACAACCCTAGGTGCAGCGTGAAGAAGATGAAGACTAAAGGGTCGATCGGTGTTGGGCAAATTGAGAAGATTAACGGAAAGCCCAAATTTTCTTTTGCATGCGCCAGAGTTTTGATAGTAGAGGACACGTGTCACGCCCAAAATCATCCAACGTGTAACATATGAGAAGAGAGACACTCTTCTTTATAATAATAGAGATTAATGTTCTTAATCAATGGAGTCTTATGTTAATTATGATGAGTAATAATGTTGTCCATGAGCGAATTTCACAAGAGGGTGTAAAGAATGAAAGACTTTTGGCTGATCTAATTCTAGTTATTTCAGATATCTAATTTCTAGTTTCTGCAGAACAATAACTAGATGAATCAAAACATATCTCTCTAATAACAATGTTAAGAACTTAAGGGGAAAAAACTAGTGCAGAAACACAAAAGGTTTATATGAATGAATAAAAAGTAGTAGTAGTAAGTAGCTAGGTATAACAATAAGTTACATGAAGGTTAAAATTAAGTCAACACTGGCACCATGAAGAAGATTATTAGATTAGAGAGAAGTAAGAAAAGTCTTTTGATAAATGTTCTACAAAGAAAAATCATCCCAAGGCTTAAATATTTTTCTTACATTACTACTCACTTGGCAAATGAGATTGAGATAAAAAAAAATACTTTACACAAATCTACCATCAAAATCCTTATACACAGTTAGCTCTTCAAGAACCAGATCTTGCATAAATTTCAAGATCAAAAGATATTGAGACAAGGTAGAGAAATAACAAATTCGGATTCGCAACCCTTACATTTGCAAGTCTCAAAGAGACCAATGCAGTGCTATTATAAATGTCCAGAGGCATGAAATGAAATCTCTAGTAAAAGAACACTTAAGGGTGTCAAGCATCTAGATCCTGGACTCCACGTTTGATCACTATAGCGACCAACTTGGTGATTCCAAAGAGAGTAGATACATTACAATATCACTTAGACAGAAACTAACGGTGATTAATTAAGTTACTAACGGTTTGTTACGTTAAAGGCAATGTTTTTAAACCCGACCCGGACATTGAACCGGACAATTTACCGGGTTACTGGGTTATTGGGTCGACCGTGAACTGAGGATTAATAGTTTAATTAATTTTAATATATAATTATATATTATCTATTAAAATATAAGAAAATTATATATATATATATATCATAAAAGAAATATATAAAGGTACTTAAATTTTTTTGTGTTTATTTTTAATTTCATTTTATATACAAAATATTAAAATAATATCATAGAAAATATGGTAATACTTAAAATTCATAAGTTTATTGTCTATGAATAATAAAATTTAAATTTAAATCCAACATAAATTATAAGTAAAGTCTTAGGAGTTCGATAAGGAAAAAGAAAACAATACCAAAACAGATAAACTAATTTTAGTTCTCTGTATTATCGTTCACTTCATTTTTTTCAGGTGACATATTGAAATTTTTATTAAAATCTAAAAATCATAAATAAAATAGTTTTGATGGATATTATATATAGTAAAAATTAGAAAGTTTATAACTTTTTTGGAAATTACCATCAAGATTTGTTGGGTTTGTATCTTCATCATATTTGGGATGTTCTATTTCTTCAGCAAAAACATTCTCTAATTCATTATAGTCAAGTTTGCCAAATTCTTCTTCTTTTTCAATAATCCAAAATTTTGTTTTGTCGATAGATTCATAATCTAATAGATCATATGATCTTTTCTTTTTGACATGAATGTTAAAAATATGTAATCACTTGTTATAAACTAAGCAAAATAAATAAATATAGAAAAGTACGATGATTCTAATCTAAATGTGATAACCTCATTTTTTATTAAGAACAAAAAAAAATTTTAATAAAAAAATTTAAAATTTGAAAAAACATTTTTTTTGAAAAAATCATTTGTTGGTTCAGCCAGTGGTTCAACCGGTTGTCGGGTTGCTGGATTCAAAAGTTTTTAGCGGGTTTTATTGTTTTTAAGTAACGGATATTTGATAAAACTCAAATCGAAATATTTACCAGGTCATCGGGTTTGGCGGTTCGACTGCAAGTCCGGGTCGGGCGTGAAAACACTAGTTAAAGGGAAAAAGTAACAGAAACTAACGGTGATTAATTAATTAACGAACGATCCAACGGTTCTTTACAACACGAAAGACAATGCCCAATCCAACGGTCTTTATGAAAAACAAGCACCGACAGAAGATGGTCTGAAACCTACAGAAACAACGACAACTAAAAAAAAGAAACATTTCGATTCGACAAATTGATCTCCCAGATCTGAACAACAGCGACCCGGACCCGTTCTAATCCTTGACCCGACCCGAGATATCAGAAGCAAGCCGAGACGCAATCGCTGAATGATACATAACTTCGTGGAACGTGGAAGCTTCTGCTATTTTCTTCCTCAACTCCTTAGCTTTCTCCTCCGTGAGACAACCGCGACGCCGAAGCTTTTGACCCGGATCCTGACCCGACCCGGAAACATCGATTTGAACCGGATTCGATTCGGGAGTCGAGCTTTCGATGTTGAGGTAGTCCGGATCGGAGGGTATGCCGAAGAGAGGAGCCCACCAAGAACCAGTTTTCTTGCGGTTCGGATCCGGATTTTTCATGGATCCGGACCCGGAAGATGCTCGGATCGTGAATGGAGCGGAACAGCAGATAATGGAAGCCATGTGGAAACGCAGATTCAGAAAGTAACGTTAAGAAATCAAGAAGAAGATGGATAAAATAGATCTTTTAGGGTTTCGAATTTTATAATGTGATAAATGATCTGCTACGATGCCGTTTCACATAAGGAAGTGAGAGAGGATCTGGTACGTTGGATATGCTTTTATTAAGCTGTCCACGGAGATTTTTGGTGGACGCTGACGTAGCTGATTGTGACCTCGGGGATGGATAAGTCTTACCGCGTGGAACGTTTTTTTTAATCTTTTTTTAATCGTCAAATTGCACTGTCTGGATCTGCACTTTTCTTAAAAGGAAACATTTATTATTTAAATAACGTGAAAGAGCCGTTTGGTTTTGTGCAATGAAAACGTAGACTACATCAAATTATGCTAGAAGACAGATTAAAGAGATGGATCTAAACGCGTGGAACGCTTTTTTTGTCGTCGATTGCTGTGTTTTCGATCTGCAGCTTTCTTAAAGACATATTTTTATTTATTTAAAATGTGAAAGAACCGTTTTGAGTCTTTGAGAATACAAACAATGAGGTGAAAGAGCCGTTCCGATTTCTGGTTTATTTCCGGTTTGGGACATGTCTTCTTTGATTGGGCCACGTTTATAAAGGGCAATTATCATGGGTTTTGATTGGGCTTTTAGTTTTTATTAGTTGTTGGGCTCTGATTTTATTTTTCTGCTTTCTGTCTCTTTTATAACTTGTAAAACCTAAAATCCACAAAAATATAACTCTTTTAAAACCCAAAATGTGGGAAAATATCATAAGTATACCTCAACAAATTTTCATTAGACTTTTTAATGTCTAAACTTTTGTGCTTCATAGTTTAATATTTCAACTAATTATTTTTTTATTTAAATATATTAATTTTAAAATCTATGCTCATTTCAGTACTCAAACTTTATTTATTTTTATTCAAAATATTGATAAGTTTCAAATGAAAAAATCACCAAATCCAAAACTTTGTAATTTAATTTTAAATTTTAGTAATAAAAATAATTAAATTTGAATGATATTTTAAAATTTAGGAAAACTTAATTTCCTAAATTTTAAATTGTTCCCACCATGCTTACATTTAAAATTAATGAAGCAATATAATATTGTTCATGTTGGATGGAAGCAATTTCGGAAATTGGAAGTCTAGGATGCGACATATCATCAGAAGAATTGATGAAGATGATTGGACAACTGTTGAACAAGGACGAACTGCTCCCACCATGCTTATGGAAGACAAGGAGCTTGAACCAAAACCAAAAGAAAAATGGACTGACTACGATATAAGACACCATCAAAATTCAATTCAACAGCATTAACAATGATCTTCTCTACCGTTGACCTAGACTAGTTCATGACTATTCAAGGGTGTGAATCATCTAAGGAGGCATGAGATATTTTGATTAATCGCTTGAAGGCAACACTAATGCAAGAAAAACTAGGATCGACCACTTGGCTTCAAGATTAAAAATCTGAGAATGGGAGATGATGAATCAATTATTGGATTTATCTTGAAAATAAATGAAAGAGGCTGTTCAGGAAGCTACCGAGATATTTGCCTCTTCGGTTTGAAGCCTACGACGCTGTTCTAAACATTGCACTTAACACTGATGAAACATTAATTGCTAATTCAGAAGATAGCATACTATGATGTATTCAGGGTAGGATTTGGTAGAATTTCATTGGTTGGTGAATGAAGTGCCAAATTGGTTTAAGTATTGTATGAACTGATCTCCAATAAATTATCTGTTGGGTTGTTACAGTGTATATGCATGTTTCTTTGTCTACGATGATAACCTACGGATTCTTTCATAAAAGGTAAATATCACTGGCTAACCTCCTGTCACACATAAAAGGTAGTTCATGTGATGTGTACAAATATGAAATACCATATATGTTATACGTCAACGTCGATTGTTTATAGGGTTTAGGGACGAATTGTGGGAGTGATTCCAAAATTACGTATCCAAATCTTGTAGAACCTTAAATACAACAAGATTACAACCACAACTTCAGATCTTCTATATACGGTTTTATTTATGATATGTACAATATAAATTTAAGAAAAACAAAACGATCTAACCAAAAGTTCTTGGTCTAGTGGTAATGGAACTCCAGCTGGAGTACCTGTTCTGGGTTTGAGTTGCTTTGGTTATCTTCTCGTCTATAACCGTGCGTGTCCGGATGGAAAGCTTCGTGGGAATTAGTATGAGCTTACCATCTAGGATCCCCACGGTTAAAAATACTAAGATCGAAATTATATGTATAATATTGGAATAATAAAAACTGCAAAAAAAGAAAAAAAAGAATAAAATGCATAAATATTGTTCAAAATTGCAAAATATTCTACCTGGTGCTGGTGGTTTAATTTGCATCGTTCAAAATTTTAAAAATATATATCGTCAAATTGGCAATGAAGCAAGATTCGATGTCACATTTTATTAGGCAAAGAGATCATGAATAAGACAAGCGAACGTAGATGCCCAAATTAAACGATAAAGTATATAGTAAAGAAAGTAACTCATATTTTCTCACGGCCTTATTCCTTAATTGGTGAAGTACTAATTAAATCAGCATCAAACTTCTTTTTTCTATTTATTATAATAATAACAAAAAGAGAGAATATGAAGAACAAAAACACTCAACGTTAACATCAAAGGTCGTTTTTATTCTCCAACACACACAGATGTATTCCTAAAGCTTCCTCTCTATGATTTTTTTTCTACGGCTAGAAATATTTAAATAATAACAAATTTTGAAATGATCGATTGCAAATTTTTTTATAGGTTTATTATTACATTTAGGGCCTGGGTTTACTAAATTATAATGAGATGGGTGATGTTATGGTCCATGTAAAAAACTATAGGGTTTTCATTTTTTTCTATGAAAATGGGGGTTTTTTTTTTCACTTTTCACCCATTTAGAAATCAGAGCGAAGTCCTGCAGAATTCCAGAGAGATCTGAAAATTTTAGCCGTCAAGATTTCTCCTTTCTCTCTCTCTTTCTCTCATGACCGGAGCCAAGCCATCGGAGATCTCTATTAAGCTGATTCGAATATGTGTCTAGCTCTTCCTGTCTTCTTTCTAGATCTGGCCACCATTGATGCACCTACACGTTTCTTTGTAGATTTTGGTTCGTAGAACGATGTAAGCTTCAGATTTTTTTTTCTCTTTTCCATCCACAGATCTAAGGCCAAGGTGAGGACTGATGTGATCTCTTCTCCGTTCTTTCATTATCGCTTCATAGTAGGAGTTTCTAACTAAACCATTCATACCTACGTGTTATTTATAAGCATACGCGTAGTTGTTTGATACATGAACTATATCATATATATATACACCTATATATTGTATTGTAATGTGTGAACACCTAGATCTACTGCTAGGTTGCTAAAACATGGTTGAATGATGTTTGATGATTGATGTGATAATTGTATTGATTGGGGTTATGGTATATGTGGGTGATGTATATGTGGCAAGTGTATATGAGTTAGAGAAATGCATAAGGCTTATGTGTGTCGGCACAACGTGGTGGAAGTACGTAAGTCTCGGGCGTTGCATCGTTTCTTGTTGGATCATGTGGCAATCGTGTGAGTTGGCATGATTCATCGCAGGAGCGGGCAAGCGGTGTGCCTGTATGTGAAGGAAGAATATAGTAGTGTGATGTCGTGGAGACAACGTGAAACGTATGAACATGGTGGCGGGTCACGCGAGAACCGAAGTCGGTAACGTGATTGCGTGAAGGCGTGGAACTCGCATAGTCAACGTATGTGGTGAGCTTTCCCGTGACAACATGAGGAACGCGGGGACCAAACGAGGTGGCGTGGTCTCATGTTGGCACCGTCGGGGTTTATCCTCGTTTCTTATTGATTGCTCTTGCTTTACTGGATGTTCTAGGTAGAGTTTTTGTTATGTTGTGTGGTGAATATCGGGTGATGATTTCGGGGCTCATGGAGCTTCCCTCACTGAATTTTTGTTGAAATGCTCACTATTCTTCTTTCTTTCCCATTTCAGGTTCGGCTCATATTAATAGGTTTTTGTCAAAAACGTACTGAGATCATAAATATACATTGTTTCGGTCTTGTAACTCGAGACAAGTATCATGATATCGCCGATCATTTTAGTTATACTGGGTTGGGGTATCACATTTATCATTAACAAAGTATGGGCATTTAAGTATTCGGATGGCTTATTTCACGATAAGAGTGTTTAGGATCTATAGTCTTCAGTTCAATTTGGTTTGGATAGTAAAATAGAAACTGGCTAAACTATACAGCCAAACTAATTATGGGAAAGAACATGACTTACGTATAACTAACCATAATATCTATCAGTTTATGTGAAAAACTAGCTACATAATTAAAAGAATATATATATATATTTAAAAGAAACATATTTTCCCACAGTATGAAACCACAACCAAACATACCGCGAAAATATAAAAATGCTTCAAGAATCAATTCACGAAAACGAACGTTGGAGTTTCTATTCCCTTTCTATTTCAGACTAATCACCAAATATATACTTCTTTAAAGTTCCACATAGCTTTCTCTCATTATCAACATCCTTTTCATACACACGTTCAAATTTTGTTTGTTAAAATATATGAAGTCGAGGGAAGATGTGTTGGTCTAATAGCATTGCTCCAAACACACATTTGTTTACTATTGTTTCTTTCCGTCGACTGAATTTGCATTCTTTTGCTAATGTTCGTAGATGAAAGGAATCTTAATCTAAGCCAATAAAGAGGAATCATGAAGAAGAGTTAGGTCACTAGACTACTCTTTCATCACATAAACCCCAGATTATGAACGTTGGAAATCATTTTGACAAAATGGTTTAAAACCATTTTCCGGTGAACTTTTGGCAAAAGACATTCGTCCAGAAGAGCGCAGTTTGGGACAATGAAACTGTCACTGTAAACAGTATGAAAAAGTTTATTCATTTATCAAAATCAAAGTTGTTTTGAAAGAGAAATAAAGTTTAAAACGAGCGAATTACAAGTTAGTAAAACAAATTTGGATTAGCTTAAAAAGTAATAAATGTTGGGAAATTGTAAAAAATACTACATTCCTATTACCATTTCTCATGTTTACCTTAACTATTTTACATTTATTTCTTAAGAGAAAAAATAAATTTATAACTCTGGAATTAATTAATCTAAGACTTATGGTTTAGAGTAGAGAGGTGGGGTAAAGTTTTAGAATGTAAGGTTTAGAATTTAATTTATATAAAAATATTTTGCTCTTAAAAAGAATGTATTTGTGAAAATGTCTATTTAATGAATATAAAGATAAATAATAATAACAATAATGTCGTAAAGATGAAAATTTCCCATAATTGTTTCACATTGAATATTTGAGTTTAAATTTGAATTAAATTTGTTAGCTCACCGTTATATGTCTACTAAGTTTATTTTTGTAGGTCTTATTTATGATTACATTTTATGTTTGTTCAAACACAAATGCAAACCTAGTATAATACTAGTTTTAATTTAGGAAAAATTTCACTTCTACCACAAGTTTGAGAATTTTCAAGTTTATCATATTATTGGTACCATTATCAATCTTTACCTTCACTAAAGAGACATTTTTACAAGTACCTTCTTTTTTAAGAGGCAAAAGATTCTTAGATTTATTAAAATCATAAATTTCACATTACAAAATTCTACCAAATCCCTCAACTCTAAACCTTAAGTCTTATATTAATTAACTCTAGAATTATAAGTGTTTATTTCCCTCTTAAAATATGAGGATAAAAGTAAATAATGTAAACATGAAAAGTGGTACTAAAAATGTGGTATTCTGACAATTTACCCCCATAAGAACTTTTCAAATTTACCATTAACGAATGACAATTTTTTAAAATACCCTAAATTTATGATGAAATAGACTAAACTATTTTTTTAAAAATATTTAGAAACTCAACCCCATCATTTTAACATTAAACTCTAAACAATAATCACTAAAATGTAAACTAAAATGTTAATACATTTTTCATTGAGGGTAATTTTGAAAAATGTTACTTAACTTGGGAGAATTTTCATGTTTACCATGTTATTGGTATCATTATTCATCTTTATCTTCACTAAAGAAAATGTTCACAAAATCCTTCTTTTCTAAAAGGCAAAAGATTCTTAGATTTATTAAAATCATAAATTTCACATTACAAAACCCTATCAACCCCTCAACTCTAAACCCGAAGTCTTAGATTAATTAACCCTAGGGTTATATGTGTTTATTTCCCTCTTAAAATATGAAGATAAAAGTGATTAAGATAAACATGAAAAGTGATACTAAAAATGTGGTATTTTGACAATTTCTCCCACCAGTTTGGTACAATTTTCAAATTTACCATTAACGAATGACAATTTTCAAAAATACCCTAAATTTATGATGAAAATAGACTAAATTAATTTTTAAAAATATTTATAAAATATTTAGAAACTCAACCCCACCCTTTAACATTAAACCCTAAACAATAATCACTAAAATGTAAACCAAAATGTTAATATATTTTTCACTGAAGGTATTTTTGAAAAATGCTACTTAACTTGTGATATTCTTAACTATTTTTCTTTAATTTAATCATAAATATAGTATAATTTTGTATTAAGTCAAGTAACAAGTCAAGTAAATCAAATCTCCATACATCGCATACAATTCTAGAAAATTTTCATGTTTACCACATTATTGATACTATTATTCATTTTTACCTTCACTAAAGAGACATTTTCACAAAGACATTCTTTTTAAGAAGAAAAAGATTTTTAGATGAATTAAAATCCTAAACTTCACATTTCAAAATCTTAACCTACTCTTCAACTCTAAACCCTAAGTCTTAAATTAATTAACCATAAGGTTATAAGTGTCTTTTTCTTTCTTAAAACGTGAGCGTAAAATTAATTAAGGCAAACATGAAAAGAAATAGTGAAAATATAGTATTTTTGACAATTTTCCTATAATTCGATCAAAACTATATTTCGACCTTTTTATTGTTTTTAACTATAAAATTAATTTGTGAAAACTCATTTTTGATAACACATAAAATTCGACAAAAAAAAAATCCACATTTTTAGTGTATTTGAATATGAGAGTACGCAAAAAAAAAAACAGATTTTACTTGTTTCTGATTGAATCACGCATGTCAAAAATATTTATGCAGTTATCTGGCTGAACCGAACGTTTCTTGGTTTCAGAATGTGGAATCTAGTCTTAATCACCATTTGTTAGTTCTGGAACTCATTACACCATGGAAACGTGCAGTACGAGACATCTTTAACTTAATAAGAGATATAATATATCTCCCCTCTCAGTTTTATCATTGTCCTTCTGCTCTTTAATAAAATTTTAGCATTATAATTCTTCACAATATTCAGTTATTCAGTTTATATTGTGGTTCTATCAATTAAATATATACACAAGAATTTCTTGTAAGAAAAAAAAAAAAAAAAAAAGAATTTCTTGTATTTGCTGAAATAGTAATATTCTTTAGCTTAGATAAGGTTATTTAACTGGTCTAAGGACTAAGCCTAAACTGATAGAAACCCTAGCTACCTTATTCTTGTTCACTAACGTCTACTCAATAAAGACAAGAGGACATATACTAAGCATAACACACAAATACTCTTAATTAATTTAAAGCTCACATTTACAATTCTAAATGTTATCAGTATCATAATTTGATACGCAACATACATATTAACTATTTACAAACTTTCTGTTTTGTAATAAGCAGTGGTATTTTCTTGACATACCAAATTTTCTTCAAAGGTATTATTAATTGTGTATAGCGTAAAAAAGTAAATAACGAGGAAAAATAAAATGGGTTGGATCAATGATCTGGGGTGAAATTGTTATTTTATTTAAATTTTCGTAACTAGATTTAGAATTTATATAAATGATCTGAAATTCAAAGTTGTTAGATTTAATACTTGTATAAGGTTTTTAGTTTTTATTTTATTGAAAATTAGAAATTTCATCTATAAAATTTATCAAATATAATTAAAAAAGAATTTAAGAAAAGATTTTTTTTTTGCATAGCTGTATTTTTTTTATGACAAAATGGCTATTCTACTACTTAAACTCGAGGTGATTTGGGTAACCAAACCGGAATAGAACAACCAAAATAACATAAAGAACAATGTAAACTTCTAGCGCTCCTAGCTAAAGAATCCGGGAACATGTGAGAGCGTAAAATCCGGAAAGCATATCTTCAGCGTCATGAGCACTTCCAATTTAGTAGCATAAGTTGGCCAGTCTGTTGGTGTCTTCATCATCGAAATCAGATCTTTGCAGTCTGTTCCAAAGTTTTGACAAGTTGAGTGTTGGAGCATGCATTCCATCGCCCACCTAAGTGCCTCTAGTTCTGAGCGTATAGTTGACTTTCTTCGTGGTAGGTTCCTTGTACCGAGTAGCTGAATGTTTCCCTGGACGTCTTTCCACACCCAACCACACCCACTGAACAATGAGATAGAGGTCCACGAACCATCCACCAGACATATGTTATTCAAGCTTAAGACTTGCGTTTGCTGTATAGGATGATCTAGGATAGGGGCGGTCAATATCTCTTGTGCATTAAACCAAGCTTGGCATTCACTTTCTAGATATTGCACGAGCTCCAATGGGTCTCTATCAATCCTCCGGAAAAGCTTGTCGATCCTTGCTTTCCATATATACCATATTAACCATGGATAGGGGTGTCCATATCCATATCTGGATGCGCAATGTTGCTTTTCCTCCAAAACGGGTAGTCCATATTCGCATAGACGCTTGATAATGGGAAGATATTTGGTGACGAGGGAGTTGCTGATAGAGACCAGACTTGTAACACTGGAGGACATTCGAAGATTGCATGAGTATAGATATAATGTTTCGCTATATGTTCATATTTAAATTTGAATGAAGAGAAAATATTGTGCTATAGATATAAGTTCACTAGCTAGATTTCGTGCATGACCCAACTCAACACAGTTCACCATACCGTTGTTTCACTCCTAGACATTGTAATCAAGGTCCTTGATTCAACCAAGGATTCCAACGCCGGCAGCTCCTTAGCTCGCCTACTTTGTCGTCTATTCTCCTTCTCTTGTTTGTCTTTCTCTTTCTAGTCCATGCTCTGTATCTCATGTTTCTCCTGCTCTAGGTTTGTCTCCAACTCCTAAGGTCGAGTATTTTTGTTGTCTCAAGGTCTTGGTTCAAAGCTATTGGGTCAGAACTCATCTATGGGGACTCCTAGAATGCCTAGTAAGCTGTGACATTGGCTTATGCACACCTCCAGTCGAGTATCCCTCTGCTGCATCCATTAGACCTAAGAACCTCGGCTATGCAACAACTTCAGTAAGGAGATATTGCTAGACGATCTGGTCCATCAACCCCAGTCCCTTCCACCGCACCACCACGTTCTTACCTCAGCTTCCATAAAGATGGTATCCATTGTCTGTGGTGGTTCACTCTTGACGCGGCGCCCAAATCTAGAATCTCAAGGTACCTTGCTGTTGAGGGTGAGTATCCCTTGTCACGCTCCCACCATCTCCACCTGATACAAAATTCAGCCATGATTGCTGGTTTAGCTTATTCAGATCAAACTAACATCTTTCTCCTATCATACCTTCCTTGCCGCTTGCCCTACCTGTTCCAATGAGCCTAGCTTCTCAACGCTCTACAATTATTCTCTCTTTACTAGTGAGCTCCAAATCATCTCTAACGAATATCTCAGTTTTTCAACTTCTTGGTTTGCATTCAAGATGCGCCAGTGACCCGATGACAATGAGAAAAAATGTCAAAGCTATTGGATGCAGCCCTTTAAAAGTAATGAAGTTCTAGAGCCAGTAACTAGAAAATCAGACCCCATCAATTTGAATATGAAGTTGACACATTCCTTTGTGGTTTAGTTGGGTTCTCTAATTATTACATTCCTTCTACATATTCACTTCCTGATGTTTTTCTCTCATGTTTAACTTGATAAATTTTGATGACAGGCGGTTCTGTTTGGTTTCTGTAGCTCTCTTGCTCTGACACGGTAATGTTGAAGGCTGGAGTCTCTGCTTGAACTCAGCTGTTGTGTATCCATTAAGTCTCATCAAGCTCACTTCTTAGGTCGCTGATGTCAAAGTAACTCATCTTCATTTTCGGATTCAACACATCCTTGTCTCAATGTCACAGATTTGTGCACAACAACCAACATATCCAGCACATATCACTCCCATTGAGCCAATAACTATCATGATGCGTGTCTTTGTTTGTGCGTATATTTCTTTTTCTGACGGATACTTTAGAATCAGATTTCATGGCTCAATTCTCTTGACCAGGACATCCTTATGGAGATCATATATCGGTGTTTTTACTAGTTTCTAACCTATGGTTTGAGCTAGTCTTTTATTGAGTCAAAGTAAATATTTTAGTCTTTTAGTCCTTTAGAAAGTCTTTACATGCTTTGGTGTACTTGGAACAAAAAAGGTCCAATTGGATGTAAAAGGGAAAATGAAGATGCAAAAGTGTATACATACACCGGAAGTTTAGAAATGGATGGAGGACTTACCACCAATGAAGGAAGCTCAAATTTGACCAAAATATATAGAACTGAACTATTTTCCTATGCCACTGGTTTGAAGTCGATATATCAGTTAGATAAAAAGTTATGGGCGTTGTAGTGAATACTGGTTTGTCTATCACTTCAATACGAGAAAAAGGAAAAGTTCAATTTTTAATTTATTTTTGGTTTGGTTTTGCATAAAATTTTACCATAGCATCTTTTTACATATGTATATTATCTTAAACTATTGCTTAGGCTAGGCTTTATTTGTAGCATATTTTTAGGTTTAGAGATGTGGTGAGACGAGCGATTATTTTCAGAACCAAATTGCTTTTTTTATCTAATTATGTTTTCTATATTGATTTATGTTTCTACTTCTATTTCTGAGTAGATCTCTTGTTAGGTTGAAGGGTTTCAATGAAATTGAAAAAGTTTAGGATTAATAGATTAGAAAATTTACATTGGAGTTCTTCATCTTGAGTGATCTTAATGCTTGAACTGGTTTTATCATTTAATTCATTGATCTTTGGTTGATTAGAGGTAGCGAAAGTTAGTCTAATTGCATAAAACAAATATTTCCGAGTAAAGTATTCTTAGCCGGTGAAAGTTGATGTTAAGACACTTTGTGAACGTATTATAACTTGTTCTTTATGCATGTTTAACCTCCTGAACGATAGTTAATTAATTAGATTGTTAGACATAGTAATTGAAGACATGATAATGGAAAAATTATAAAATTGGGTTATGAGTTTAAAAATGGTTCATTAATTCACTTAAAAATATCTAAATTCATGATATGATTTTCTGCAAATTTTCTGATGCCTAGCATCTTTATCTTATAGTTTACATCGTTTAAATTTATTGTTTAATTAAGTTGCATTTAAATACCAATATTTGCGTTTTCTAGCTTGATTCAAACATAGAATTGAAGTGTGTATCCAGTACTTGTGGATTCAATCCACATTACCACTACGTAATTTATTATGCATTTGTAGTTAGTTATCTGTAGTTATTTATCTGTTTAAACCCTGAGTGATTAAGAGACAGTTATCAACCGCTCTGACAACCCACTATTTGTGCACTTAAACGTCGCTATTAACTCCAAAATCATTATGTTCTTTATAAAAATAGTTTACAGATATGTTTATTGTAGTTCTTTTACTAGAAATTCTTAATTTTTGTAAGAGACGTTTCTTAACTTTTAATTAAAAAAAATTAAGAATTGTCTTTTAAATAACAGATATAAAAGTCGTTTTTAGCAAAATTTTATCTATTTTTAAAAATTCAAATTAAGTTAAAAATTTCACTTTAAAAAATCAGAGATAAACATGGTATAATAACTCCAAATGAAGTTTTTTTAATGGTTTCTTATCTCTAGTAGCTCTTTTATTTTTCATGATATTTTACTATTTTTTGTTTATCATCTTGCTCTAGAATTTATCTCCATTTGTTATAGTCTAAATTAGACTTTTAAATTAATATATGCAATTGTTGTTAAACAAAAGATATAAGATCACCATCTACGTCTTTGTACTATTAGAGTTCAGTTATATAAAAAAGCGTATGAGCTACATTATGATATATAATTAATAGATTTTTTATAAACAAAAATCAGAAGACTTTTTTTTTAGCATAAAGAAAACGCATAAACTTAAAATGGTCTTAATTTGTCCTTTAATGTGAACGAACAAACACTATGCACCTTTTCAATACCATTAAGGAGTTAACATTGTAGTGCTGGAAGCATCTCTTGTTCTCAAATTTGATGCATTTCTAAGAAATTATTACTATAACCAAGTTAAAAAGAAATTTAAATAAAAGTTGAACTCAACTTTTCTAGTTTCGGCTGATTCTTCACTCCAACTGAAGTTATTTTTTCTTAAGAAAATGGTAGGGGAAAGGGGGAGGGGTATAGAAAGAGTTGACAAACAAAAGCTAATACAAAAAAACTATATAAAATATATTTAAAATTGTAAATTGCTCGACCACCGTAAAGAAAATGCCGTTGGATAATCTAATAGTCTCTCTGTTTATTAATATAGATGTTTTAGAAAATGTTTTACAAAGATAAACTTTTTCTGTTCTTAATGAAAATATTATAAACTCAAAAAAAAATAACTTTATTAAATTATTACTGATTAAAATTTATTAAACATTTAAAAGTTACAAAGATAATATATTTACTTCAGTGATTTAATATGTTTTCTAATATGTATGAACATCAAAAAAAATTTTTTTGTGAAACAGAAAAAGTATGATTTTCTAATAAAAGACTAATGTCATATTCCACTAATTGCTTTTGTTCCCGATAACTTTAGTCAACCATTTCCATAATTATTTGCAGCTATCAATAAGTCAAATATATCATTATCATGACATAGACAATAGTAATTTTTTTAGTACCATGTATTCATATAGTAATCATTCCATTTTGGAAACAATATAAAGAAGGATTAAAAATGCATTCATTTGGTTTAACGATGTTATATTTTGTGCGTGTTTTAGTAAATTTATGTTTTCTTGTCGTCGTTAATATTATGTTATTTAATTGAATTATAAAATTGCTTAGCAACTAAGTTCTAAATAAAGGTTTCCAATATATTCAGATTATAATCATGACAACATAGTAAGAAATGGCTAAGGGCTTTCGGCAATGGAAAGGACGATTCATAGGTCTCTGTGATCTCTCCAGCGTTTTTCTTCTTCACAAGCGATCTACACCACTGGTCCACTTCTATGTTTCATCGACACCACGTGGATCACGTACGAAGCGCCATTGAGCTTCATATCTTCTCCATCAACGTTCTTCGGGTTACGTATAGACCAAGAATCGATGAACCTCAGCTTGTACGACTGAGGAAGGAGTCACTGAGTGTAAGAG